>JBCJKH010020930.1:0-40271 GCA_039877255.1 Loriculus beryllinus | reverse complement strand
AGACAGAGCATTAAAATATCTACACGTTTAATACAACTACCAAAATGTGAGAGGTTTCTTACCTGCTTTGACAAGTATTAATTGTGGTTTTCCCATTTTATTTCTTGCGTGCTGGTAATGGGAAACCCCAGTACACTCACTTCTGCTAGCCTAAAAACAAGGGTATTTCTGTAAACCTCTGCAGAAACAGGAATCCTGGTACCAGCTGGTCAGAACCTGAGCACGTTTTTGAACAGAGGTTGTAGAAATCTGGGGGGAAGGACTTGTTAACTGGTGTTCAGCACAACCTCATTGTCATCGCCGTCCTTGTAAGTGTATTATCAACAAGACAAAAGTCAAACTGAGAACTGTATTTGACAGCATTTTGGGAATTAGTTTAACATATCAGTGCAGTAGTTTTAGTAAATGTCTCTAGCAAGTCTTGTACTTTTAAAGAAGCAAGGGTCCAGTACTTTGAAGTCTTACCACATCTTCACTTTTATTATGAATACTCTAGGTGTTTTTATAATTTTTACTGACACTCAGTAACTGTATAATTGTGTACAACATGTTGATGAAATCATGTTAGAGAATAACTTAGGAAGCACTGCAGCTGAAGCATATGAAGTTACTATTGTTTACAGCATCCTGTGGACAGTGCCAAATAGATGTCGAAACAAATACTTAACTACACTTGCTGGTGTAACTAGTAACTGTACACAGATTCATAACAAATGACATCTCGTGTAATCAATATTCTTAAATAAAATATTTATAATCGAACTTCTCCAGACTTTTCATTTTACACCTAGTACCTTCCTAAACTGAAGCACTGGTGCATATTAAATATATTCTAATGAAGATAAGCCTTCAAAAAACATGATGCATGCTTACAGTCCACTGTATTTTGCTGCCATGGTTTTAGCCATGGAATATTTCTCCTTTTGCTATTGCTTTACCATACAGTGTCAGCCAAAATTTAAAAGAATAGAATTTTCATTAGGAAAAGTTCAACACAAATCAATAGTAAATTAGGGTTAGCCCACACAGTGACACAGCACTTCTACTTACCTGCATCTGCTGATCCACCAAGAGACGCAAATTTCAATATGCATGACGAAGTCACAGGGAAAAGAACACTCCAAATGTCTCTGTGGGTGAGGGTCGGCTTATTTGCTGTGAATTAACAGCTAGAAGAGCAGTGTAAGGAGTTCACTGGCTTATGGCAGCTCAGCAAGTGAGCAGATGTGGCTTTACATCCTGCTCATTTCTGTTTTGGTTTTGGAAAAGGAGGAATCATGCCAACAACTATGGAATTAGACCACTGACACAGGTACTCAGCCCTGCAAGCACAACGGAATACAAAGCACACATTGCCAGCCTTAATTCAACATTGCTTTCAGATGTCAAACTTTTGTTTCCTTTCAGGTAAACTCGGACTGGGGGAATAGGGAGTGAAAACGGTATTTGGCTAAGGAGCTTTTGATGTTAAAATATGCCCAAATGGGTAAACACATCAAGGCTATGCAGTAACCTTCACAGAAGACAGCTTCATTCATAGTACAAGATAATTTTGGTAACATTTACTGAAGTTTCTGCAACTCTTGTTACAGCATTGATTAAATGTCAGTCACAAAACAAACATGAGTATGTGCAAAGCAGGTCCAAATTTTCAGACGATCATGAGGATCCAAGTGAATGAAGGCTCTCAGACTGTCCTGGTAATCCACAGCACCACAGTTTACAGTTCAGGTATGTTTCCCCTTGGTTTCTATGAGAAGCCCCTGAAATACCATCCTGATCAGTACCTCACCCTTACACCTGAACTGTCCATGTGTCTTGCAACATATTTTGCCCCGTTATGTTCATGTCTTGGAAGACTTTGCCAAGGGACCCCACACACTGCATCCAGCATTGTATGCTGCTCTTCCCAGTCATCCCAATTTCATTAATGCACGAGCATGTAGCTCCCTGACATCCAGCACTCTCATATGTATGTACATATGAGTTTTAATTTCAAGAGGCTTCCTAGACAAACTGAAATGTGCTGAAAGAAACAATTATTTGAGGCTGTCCTGGAGGCACTTCAAGAGTTTTCCCTGTTTCAGGATCATCTGAGAGGCCAGCAGGAACAGTTGGGGTCAGCAGCAGTAATTAATACAGCCTCCCATTGCACCTTCCAAGTTGAGCACTTTAGACTGAACAGCTGGTTACACTGCACCAGGCACGTCACTCTCTGACATGGAAGAGACACTGCTCATACCTTAAACAAGCTACAAAGCCACTTAATCCAGTGGATTGCTGTTTACCATTGCTGCTTTCTATACCAAATGCACTTACCAGCTACAAATGCACTTACCATCTAGCTTTGCATAGGAAAATGACAGAAGTATGTCACTTTGGTAGTTAAAGTTCACAGAAGAATAAGCACAATGAACATGCAACAAGAAAAATAACTGGAAATTAGCTGCTGTATCACTCAGGTTCTCCAAATATTTGCATAAACTTCTGTCTGTCTACAATCTGGCCAAACCTAAGTGTAAAATATAAAACGTCTGTACTGTTATAGCGCTTGAACTGGAGAAGCAGCTCCCCCTTGCTATCTCCAACTTCATCCAGAGGTATCACTGTCTCTAGGGGACAGTAAATGTCATTTCGTCTTCCCCAAAACGTCAAGTGGGCCACTTTAACCGTACGGCCGGTTTCACTTAAGTACATTAATCCAATAATTCGTCTGAAAAAGTAGCTCATACCATACAGCATTGCACCAGCAAAGAATGCAATGCCAGCTGCATACAAGAAGATACCCTGAGAAACCTGGTCCTGCAGGTAGAGATAGCAGACAGGCGGCAGCATGAGCAGGGTGGTGCCGGTCTGCAGCAGCTTCAGCCGGGACAGCATCCGGCAGTACTTGATCCCTGGGAACCTGTACACCAGCTTGAACTCTTCTGCTTTCCCATCTGCTGCCTTTTGCCTGACCACAGCAGTAGAGGCTGAATGGCACAGACAGGCAGGCTGCTCTCGTTGTCTGCCGGGATAATTATTACCTCTGTTAATGTGCTGGTTTTGTGACTGCAAACGCACCCATGGACCACACAACCAGGGCAGGTGCACATCCTCCTTTTTCCATGCCTTTGTCCAGAGCTCCTTTTGCAGACATCTCCCAAAAGCTGGTGCCATGCAGGTCTTAGTCCTAATGCTGCAGAGCCTAGCCTATAGGGAGACATTCCCAAAGGTCATCATTTGAGCTATCTTTACGAGCAAACCCCCCTCAGCTCAGAATCTGCTCCTCAGGCACCCAAGGACAGCAAGCAGCAGCCACAGCTGCCTGTAACCTTGTACTTAAAACCAGCGTTATGTCAGGAAGCCGGTATTCATGCCTGCAGCTGAGGAGGGAAAACACTTTTGGTAACATAGCTGATACCAGAGCCAGCTCCCTGACAGCCTCACGGCATCTCTGCCTCACTTCGTCTTTGAGCAACATCAAAGTAAAAGCACCAGCATCACAGGCTGCCTCTAAGCAAAGAGGGTAAGAGAACGTGAGGCTGTAGCCAGGGGTGTGTTAAATAATCACTTCTGTGACGATTTTAGGGCAACAGAAGAGTTAACTAACCACAATGGAGCAGAGCAATGGCCGCGCCGCAAGAGGGCCCTGAGGACCACGAGGAACGTGCGGGACAACACAAGATGAAGGCGAGAGGGAAGTCCCGCTGCCCTCATGCTGGCACACGCTCGCTACCGCCCCTGCAAGGACGCGAAACCAACCGGACAGCGACGGGCACGGCACCTCGAGGGCGTGAGGCCGGCGGCACACACCGCGGCTCCACTCCTCGCTGAGGCGGCCCAGACCCGTTTCCGGCGCCTCACAGGCGGCACCGCTCATCCCGCGCCCGGGAAAGGGAAGGAGGAAGGGAAAGGAAAGGGGAAAGGAAAGGGGAAAGGAAAGGGGAAAGGAAAGGGGAAAGGAAAGGGAAAAGAGGAAGGAGAAGGGGTTAACGGAGCACCCCGCTCACCACAGCCATCGCTCCACCACTCCACACGCGCCTGCGCCACAGCGGCCACGGGCGGAGCGTGCCCGCGCTTCCCGTCGTGCCCTACGTCTGGCGGGCCGGGCCGGGCTGGGCTGGGCTGGGGCGGCGCCATGTCGGCGGCAGGGGCGCGGGCGCTGTGCCTGTTCGACGTGGATGGCACCCTCACCGCGCCCAGACAGGCGAGTGCAGGGCCGTGAGGGGCGAGCTGGGGCGGGCACACCGCGAACACCGCTGCCGCTCCGCAGGGGTGCCGGCTGCATGCTGTCTCTGCGGTGCTCGATGTGCCGTTTAAAGACAAACACCTTGCCCTGTTTAAAGCTCCGCACGGCGCGGCTGCTTCAATCGCTTGTTGCGGGCTGGAAGTGCGGGTGTCACGGTAAGAACGCCGACAGAGAGCTTGTTTTGTTTTGGCACTTAGAAAATCACGGCGGAGATGGCGGCGTTCCTGCAGGACCTGCGGCGGAGGGTCAAGGTCGGAGTGGTGGGAGGCTCCGACTTCGAGAAGCTCAAGGAACAGCTCGGGGATGACGGTGAGGACAGCGGCGGCAGCCGGGGCGCGGCCGTCGTTAACCCGGTCCGGGGTCCCAGTGTGCTGCTAGCGCTGCCCGGCTTTGCCGTCTCACACTCGGTCTTTAGGGAGCCACTTAGGGGCGGTTAGAGAGAGCGGGCTGTGATTGCGTTTGCAGGTACCTCGGTGTCTCGTTCAGGGGTTGTTACTAACGGTGACATCCTGACTCGGTGACGGTACCGTGGGAGGGCGTTTGAGCACCGCGGAATTCCGTACGGAACAGGTACGGGTGCAGGCTGCTCAGCTGTGGAGCGCTTCCCTGAGGATCTGCGTTTGTTAACTGCAGGGTTCTGATGCAGAGATGGACTCTCGGTTTAAGGCCTTTGAGAGGCATTTCATTTTCTGTATATAAGGTGGCCTTTAATGGTCTTTATTTAACTGATGATACAAATATGCCTTTGGTAATGCTCAAGTAATGCAGAATTTGTTTGGCTTACAAGTGCTCTCCAGTAAGCCATATCATCACAGAATCATCAGACTCGGAACGGTTTGGGTTGGAAGGGACCTTAAAGCTCATCCAATTCCAACCCTCTGCCATGGGCAGGGGCATCTTTCCCCTAGAGCAGATTGCACCAAGCCCTGTCCAACCTGGCCTTGCACCACAGTAAGACCCTCACAGGTCTGACACCTGCTGCAAATCAGTAACACTGAGAAAACAAACCCCAGGAGGTAGTACGTGGTGTGCTCTCTAGCCAAGCTGTAAGGCTGTTGTAATGTTTGAGGCGTTAAGTCACTTCCTTATCATGTGATGCATGAGGCATATTTGCAGGAGAGGAAGAGCTTTTAAGCAAACCCACAGGCTTCATGTGATTTGAGGTGTGTGCTAATCGTGGAGTGAAATGAGAGTGACTTCGATCTCCTGTTCAGTGTTATGTTGCTGAGTCTCATTCTGTGTGATCTAACGTTTGCTGTATTTTAACCTATTTAATGCAGTTTAACCTATTTAATGCAGTTCAGCATTAAACACAGTGGAAATGATAAGTTACTGTCTTCTTGTTTGGTTGTAGTGGTTGAAAAATTTGACTACGTTTTTCCAGAAAATGGCCTTGTAGCCTACAAAGATGGAAAATTCTTGCGCAAGCAGGTAAGGGAACTTACCAGTGACATAAAGAGACATTTTCTAAACAAAACTTTGCTTTGTGGCTACAGTGCAGTCCCTTATAATCATCCTTCCAAGGCCAGTGTGGCTGCTGTTCTCACGTGTCATCTCTGTAACAGATCACAGAATCACAGAATGGTTTGAGTTGGAAGGGACATTAACTCTCATCCAGCTCCAACCCCCTGCCATGGGCAGGGACACCTTCCACCAGACCAGGTTGCTCTGAGCCCCATCTGACCTGGCCTTAAACACTGCCAGGGATGGGGCAGCCACAGCTTCTCTGGGCACCCTGTGCCAGCGCCTCAGCACCCTCACAGGGAAGAGCTTCTGACTAAGAGTTCATCTCAGTCTCCCCTCTGTCAGGTTAAAGCCATTGCCCCTTGTCCTGTCCCTAAAGGCCCTTGTACAAAGCCCCTTCCAGGTTTCTTGTAGCCCCTTTAGGCTACAAAAAAAGGCTGTCAGGTCTCCCTGCAGCCTTCTCTTCTCCAGGCTGAACAAGCCCAGCGCTGTCAGCCTGTCTCCAGGGCAGAGGTGCTCCAGCTCTCTGGTCATCTGGCTTTCATGTGGCACTCTGATTCATGTAATGACAGTCTGCACCTCCAGCTTTATTTTTTATTCATGGTTTAAATAGTTTAAAAAAGGGAGGTAAGCAAAGAGAAAAATGAGAGCCTTCAGTTAGCACCATGTGTGCATCAACTGACAGCTACTTACTGAAGGCATGTTTGTTTGTGGCATTAACTGTGCCCGATGATACAGTATCTGTGTTTTCTACATGACTTGTTTTTAGAATCTCTAATTCTGGACCTTAATTGGTGTTTATTTTGTTAGAGCATTCAGGAGTACCTGGGTGAGGACATACTTCAGGATCTGATCAACTACTGCCTGAGTTACATTGCGAAGATTAAACTGCCAAAGAAAAGGTATGTGTGTACACGCACCAGTGTCACCGTGTTCTGCATGCTATAGTGTTGAACATCCATGTGTAAAGCAGGCTGCTCGGCAAAAAACTAATGATCCTGTTGGTTTTGGAATTAAACCAAAGTTCATTGTAATAGTATTTCAACCAAGTTTTCATCTGTTCTCTGTCTCAACCAATTCTTTTTCAGGGGCACTTTCATTGAGTTCCGAAACGGGATGTTAAATGTGTCCCCCATTGGAAGAAGCTGCAGCCAGGAAGAACGAGTTGAGTTCTATGAACTTGATAAAGTGAGTTACAGCTCTTGAAAACTATACAGCTCTTCTGAAAGAGGCACTTATGGCCAGGTTATGAGTTTTAAAAAGCTTTTATACTTTGTGCCTTTCTAACTTTTCATTTTAACCCTTTTCATGTGGTTTAACCAACTTCTCCGTTCAGATTTCAGGAAATCAACAATACTTTGTTGCACTAGTGAACAATGATTACTTGCAGAAGGGATGGGTTTGGCTGAACTATATCCAGAGTACCAAACATCCTACTTCTGCAGGATGCTCCTGAAAAACCCTCTCAGAGATAAAACTGTACTTATGTGGATTGCTCTTTAGGATACCAACCTGTATCCATGCAAATCAATGAAACTATTCCATTTCTTGTCAACTCTTTAAAGCCTTTTAAAGGAGAATTTAAAATCTGAGGCCAGACTCTTCACCATTTATTTTTCTTTGCACACAGCTAAATGAATCTGAGCCATGGTATCAGAGTTCTGTTCCCTGCTACACTGTCACAGCTGTTTTGGACCCAACACAAAATGTGAGATTCAGATCCTCAAAAGAAGACTTTGCCTGAGTCTCAGTTAATGGATGCTGAAAGATACCCAAGCCCAAAGGATTCTGAAAACACCCACATACTCCCATTTTTGCAATAGATGGCATCATAAGATTAGTACCAGTTTTGAGACTTCCTATGCCCCAGTCTCCCCGTGTGTAAAAGTGAATTTTACCAGGAGTTAAAGCATACTTCCTTGGCATTTTAAAATTTTCAGTTAGAAAAGTAAATAACACAGCCTCTAAATGAAGTTTTGCTCTCATTTTTGACAGGTTGGTAACCAGTTAAAGTGAAAATATTCTCAGCATGCTTTCAGTGATAATAAAATGCGGCTCTAGCACACCAATCCTGATTACTCAGACCTTTGGATGGTTTTGGGGTGGTTTTCTGGGTTATCTTTTTATTGATGAATTAATACAGATGTTTGGTTTTATTGTGCATTTATTTTTTTAACAGAAGGAACATATAAGAGAGAAATTTGTAGCTGATTTACGAAGAGAATTTGCAGGAAAAGGCCTCACGTTTTCTATAGGTATCCTATTTAAAATGTCATTTAATTTAAATGTCACTTAGTATATGTCATAGCCATAAAGAGGGTATGACCTCTCTCGTGTATGACAGATCTCTCTTTGGGGGTGGCTGCAAGGCACTGCATGCAAGACTAAGCCTCTTTTTCCTCTTAGGTTTTCATGTGGTACATTTTAATTGAAATCCATCAACAGAAATAACGTCATTGCTTGTCATCAGTTCATTGTCTTTTATTGGCAGTTGGGTGACTGATTCTGCTCATTTTGAAGCAGCTCACATGCTTCTGATTAGTCAAGAGTTGTTTCTGCAAATCAATTTTGATCACAAATGCTCTATCAGTAGTGTTCCAGTAGCCCTTGATTCTTCAGCACTGTAGCTTTGTGTGGGAAAGGGAAGAAATTCCAAAAGCAAGTGCAGTCTTAAAGATAAAAGTGATATAATGGGGAATTACTTTTCCACGTGTTTCTTTTCTCCTCCCTTGCCTCAGTATATTACCGCCTTCTTGCCCTTTATTATTTTTCAGAATTATAAAAATTTATGGTTGCTATTAGTGCTATGGTGTGGAAACACTGAGGCAGAAATGAACTGCAGTGTGGCTTTCTTAAAACATGTTGTAAATACTCTTTTGACACCTGCTTCAACTGGAAATGATGCTTTAACGCATGGGTAAAGCCCAAGAATTTGGAACTGAAGCATTGTTGTTCTGTCAGGCTGTGTTAAAAGAGCTGATTTCCTCCGTTTTCTATTCTGAAGCTTTAGCAAGTCTTTTGTGTAAGACCTTATGGCTGTACATAGACCAATGGCTGTATTCAGTCATGTAGTTTCTTCTTAAAGTTAAAAAGAATTTAAATGTAATTTTAAAATAAAGGTTCAGTTTTGGGAGCCATGAGCGCTTGGGACTTTCATATTTGTTTAATGGGTAAGTAATAATTGTAAATCACAACCAGTAACTGATACCCTATAGAATGCTTGCTGTAAGACTTAACTCTGGGGTCATATAACATCTCTGACTTCTGCAGAGCTCCCTCTACCAAAAATCTGACCCAGTTTAGGTTTTCTCACTTACTCTTCCCTCAGGAAAGTGTTCTTATAATAAAACATTAACAAAACTAACAAATTATAATAAAACATTAACAACATTTTGGTTCATGTCTGTTCTAGGAGGCCAGATAAGCTTCGACGTGTTCCCAGATGGCTGGGATAAGCGATACTGCTTAGGAATAGTTGCCAATGATGGATACAAGACCATTTATTTCTTTGGAGATAAGACTATGCCAGTGAGTATACTGTTTTGTACGTGTATTTCAGAGCTTTTCTTTTAAAGCACAAGCACTGTGGGTTCTAACCAACTGACAGGAATTGAAGTCAGAATATAAACATATGTCTCATTGTGGGTTACTGGCCAGCGCGGTGCTGGGACACAGCTGTGTCACTTCTGTTTCCCGAAGTGAACACCATGTTCTTGACTGACTTAATAGAGTTTGGTTTTAAACTGAACTTCTATAATTCTGTTAAAAACCTAGGTGACATGACTGTGTAAAACATTATCACGGTTGGTTACTGTAGATTGATGGTTCTTGTTGGCTGGTGTTTATTAAACATTGATTTTTCCATTGAATTTAATACTGTTCCTTTGCTAACCACTGTCTCCACATTGAGGAGCTGAAATTACACATAACCCCTGTCCCTAGGCATTGGGCTGAGCTAAGCACCTCTGTAAGGCAAGTTAGAGGCTTTTCTAAACAGTGAGCAGAGACCTATCTAGAGCCAGTGAGTGCAACGGCAAGCACAAGGGTGAAATGAAACTTGTCTAAGCATGGCTGAGGGATGGTGTCAGGCTAAGATTTAGCAGAAAAGGCTTAGTTTTATAGGAACTTACAGTTTTTGTAAGTTACAAAGAACTTTATAGCTTTATTAAAAGGCCAAATTTTACAAGAAAAAGAAGCTTTAAAGGGTTTTTCCTCCCTTAAAATGAGCTGCAAAAGTAATCACCTGTCCCTCTGGCATAGAGCCGTGGACAGTTGATTTTAAACCCCTGTAAGTGGCAGTGCAGCATTTTAAGAGTTTGGAAGTAGCCGAAGCTGCTGCTGCCTGACTGGGAAACCACGTGGCAAACAATGTACAAACATTAGGAAACTGCTTCCTGTAACACATGAAGCTGCAGCTTTCACGGGCCCTGCTCATGCAGGTGCCTCTGGCTTTGCTCCCTGTGCCAGCTGTGAAAGGATGGTTAATGGATCCTGTGATCTGAAACCAGTTACAAATGTCACATCAGACCAGCAGCCACGAGGCCAAAACATTACTGCAACAGCAAAAGTTCAAGTCTTAACAATGATGTATAACTAAAAGGAAAGAAGATCAAGTTGGAAGAAGAGGATAACGCAAAAGAAGTTACAAATACCATGTGCCAGTATAGTGTCCTGTAGCAAGCTTTACACCCCGGTATTAACAAGTAAACAATTTCTAAAATTTAATTAAAAAAAACTGTAAACAGAGGTAAAGTTCTACTCATTCTTTACCAGTGTTAATGTGCAGGGCAGGAAGCTCTCATGCAAGCGTGTGGTGTTCAGCTGAAGTTTTGGCCAAGCTGTGCTATAAACACATCATGCAAAAATCTCACACTGGAGGTTTGCAGGTTTTTAGCTGTCTGGAAGACATCTCAGATGTGACAGTGTTAGTAAAGAAAGGTTTGGGTTGGAAAGGACCTTAAAGCTCATCCAGTTCCAACCCCCTGCACAGGCAGGGACACCTTCCACTAGAGCAGCTTGCTCTGAGCCCCATCCAACCTGGCCTTGAACACTGCCAGGGATGGGGCAGCCACAGCTTCTCTGGGCACCCTGTGCCAGTGCCTCACTGTGCTCACAGAGTTTTTCCCAGTATCTAATCTAGTTCTCCACTCTGTCGGTTAAGAGTCACCCCCCCCCTTGTAAAAAGTTATCTTTCCATAATTTGTTTTGTGTGTCCCCTTTCCACCCCAAGTCTGTGACTGTACATTAAGTTAAATAGAATTAAATCCTCTTCTGCCATTTTCCTCTTCTGTTTTCAGGGAGGGAATGACTATGAGATATACACAGACTCCAGAACAGAAGGCCACAGCGTCACATCCCCACAGGATACAAGAAGAATCTGTGAAGAGCTGTTCTTTAAATAAAAGACTTTCAGGATTCATGCTGATAAAATGGTTAAGACATGCTAATAACTCAAAACTGTCTTCCTGATGTATGTTTTTTTGTAATTGGTCATGAATAGCAAGTGCTTTGCAGGTCAGTCATGACTGAAGGGAAGTACTTTGGTGCTCAGTGGTAGAATACAGCAGAGCTCATTGAGTACCATCCTTTCCCTGTGCCCATTTCACACAGGTACTTTGTTTTCTCTTGTTGATTGTGAATTTTGGGCTGGGTTTTAAGAAATCAGTAAACTTCCTTAGCTAACTAATTACATTGGGCAGGAGGGAAATAATCTGATTTATGCTCTCAAAATTAGCCTGCAAGGCTTTATCCCTTGTTTTTATTAAGCTGCTATTTAAAAGTTGAATGTTTTAGAGTTGGCTGGGGTTTTTAAATACCACCTTTTGCTAAAAAATCCTGAATTACAAGGCAGATGTGATTTTCTTGTTTAAAAGTAGAAGATGTGTAAAAAAGAGGTGTTCTTTCTCTCTGGGGCTAGGAAGACAGAACTGCATGGTCAGAACGTGCATCAGTTCTGCCACCACTGGAACGGCTGGGCCAGTTGCTGCTGAAGTCACTCCTCAGTAAAGCTGCAGTGCCACTGCTCAGTACAGCTTGTGGTACTTACACTATTTGCAGACTGTTTTTTAAATCTACAGATTATAAAAAAATAAATCTTGAGCTCAGTAGAAAAATACACTTCTGTCATTGATTACATTCCTGATAGGACAGTAAGGGTAGGTGAGATTTTAGTACTGAGGACAGTGATGTAAACTCTGTTCAATTTCAAGTTGAAGCACGACGATCTGTAACTGTTAATACTACTTGTCACATCTGGCATTAGGAAAGCAATCTTGTTTAAAACAGTTTCATTTGGTAAAGGAGAATAAAAATCTGATACCAAAAAATTATATTTCAATTTGTCATTTTGGCAGACAAAATAAGTAAAGCAGACCTGTTGTGTGCTGTCTGTCTGCACAGAGAAATGATTGGTTTGAATCTTTCCAAGTTTACACAATACTTACGCAGTAAAAAAGGGGAGAACACCAGAACAGGTGGGGGAGCTGCACTGCCCTTCTGCATAGGAACTACCTGTCTTCTAACACCCTTTTCATGTGCCTACTTCCAGAGTAACTGAGTCTCAACCATTTCCATGGGAGCAGACTTCAGGCCAGAACCACCTGTAGGGCCCAGAGGTGGCCAGATTTTAGCAGCTGCTGCTTTGTGTGAGTGGACTTGGGAAGTATCAGATGGTTTGATTATGCTGCTGCATGGCTGTGTCCTGTATTTGTAGGATGTTACCTATGCAAAATACCTGTGCAGGAACAAACACAGATTTGATCTCAGCCTCAAATACCATCACCTGTGTGCACATACCTGCACATGTTTGAATGGTAAAAGCTTGTTAGTGGGTCTTCCACAGATATTGCCAATAGCTGAGGTTTATTGTTTGTCTCTCAGGCCAGCAGATGAGAAGCGAACATTGTGTCTCTGAGGGGAGAAAAAAGAACGCAGAAAGCAAAGCGCAACAACCCACCATGTCTCATCCCTTGCCTCCATCTCCCCTTCCTAGTGGGAGTTCAAAAAAGCAGGGCAGGCCCAAGCTGGTGTCCTGTCCCCTGAAGCCTGGCTAAAGCTGCTGCACCATTGTGGAACACTGGCTGCTCTTGTCCTGGAAGCCCCTTCTGAAGTGTTCTGGCCTGCCTTCCTCCCCCATGTCTCCAATTCAAATGACCAGGCTGTGCTATAGCTCCTTGTTCCCCCCTACTGTATGTCAATATAAATAATAGCTACTATTAAATATTATACAATGAAAATAAATGTATTTACAGAAGTAGTTGTATATATCATATACTAACCAATTAAGCAGCTAGAAAAGTTGCTAAAATACTCCCTAATTGTTCTGGTAATGCCAGTCAGTTGATACTACAATGCTTTTTAAAACAATTCAAACTATCATCATACAGGAGTGCATATGCAGCACCTATGTTCTCTAACACTACCTCAAGACCAACTACTCAGAGAGCAGACTGAAGACATATGTTAAAGCATTACAATGGGCAAGGAAGAAGCTTGTTTTACTTCAACAAGCTTAACAGTGTTAAATCCACCACTACTAAGTCTTATGGTTAATAAAAAACAAACAGAACTCCCAAACCCTACTGCAGGTGGGTCGTTATTTCACACTACAGTGTAATGCAGGTACAGCCACAGTAGAACCACAATCAGTCACAGTAGTTACTAACCTCCAGACACCTGGAGATGTCTCCGGGCGCCTTAAATGCCTTAAGACATTTCATGACAGCAAGTGGCTGCTAAAACTGCACTAGGCAGCTGGAGTTACCCTGTCACACAACTAACAGGAGAGTTTATTTATTTGCAAAGTCAATAAAAATCCACTGTTAGGAACATAACAGAGAAAAACGCTTCCTTTGGAAAATAAAAGATGCAGAAGGCAAACAGGATCAGACCTAGGTTGCACTACAACTACATGAAATCTTGCAGGCAGAGAAGAGTCAGGGCAGGGGTGACCATATCACATCCTACCGAGCTGCTTCGCACAGACATGCAGCTGAGCCTGTTCAAGAATTCACCAGCAGTTTACACACTTGCACCTGAACAGCATACACTGTGATACTGAACAGCATACAACTTGCTTTCCTGAGGTACAGTCACTCTGCCCACCCTGAGCAATGCTGTGGCAGACATTCAACTATATGCCATCAAGAAGGTAATCTTCAGCTTTGTCTAAATACAGACACAGAGGCTGCGAAGCACCCACTACTTTACAGTTTTCTACCACTTACCTTGAAGTGAAATTTTCAAATTTTGGGTTGATTTTTGTAGGGTTTTTTTTAATACTGGCCTATAAAATCTGTTGCTAATCAATCAACAAGGTGTGATAGAATTAATTGTTTGTTAATCAAATCTTGCAAGTTTGCTTTAGGTTGCAGGTTTACTTACGTTTGCAGGATTGATCAAGCGCCTGGGGCACTTGGGGAGGGGAGCGTAAAAAACCGTTTGCGCTGGCATAAACAGGTTAAGGAAATGCAAAAGATAAGAGCAAGCAGCCGGGAATGCAGGAAATGACCGGTTAAAGAAATGCATGAGCTCTTAAAGGAAGATGAACTGTATAAAAAGAGAGGTTTTAAAACGCAAGGTGCGTGCCGTTGGCGGAGCTGAGACTGCCCGGCCGCCCAGCGCTGCTCTGCTCTTTTGCCCCTTGCTTAATAAATCGATTTTAATTCTCCTTAATTGGCTCGTGGAGACTTTCTGGTCATAACTTAGAACAAAGGCACCTAAATAGAGTCACAAACAATCCAGGCTTTAAAACCACAATATTCCACTCGTATGCAGGTATGCCATTTGCAAAGGGAGCACCTGAAGGGCACCCAGCCTGGGCCATGGGAGCGTAACCACCAGATGGAAAATTCCCACCCTGCTGTAGCTGCTCTTTTGTGAGCTTCCTTCCATAAGGCAAAGCAGTGGCAGCAGTGAACACCTTTCCTTCGCCCAAGCCAAGGTGCACAGGCACTGTCCCAGCAGGAAGCTTACTCCAAGCCTTAGAGAGGAGCAGCTCAAGGGAACACAGTGCTCACACACCTCTAGGGCCTCAGAGTGGTGCCTCTGCCGTGGCCAAAGCTCTCCTCCAAACCTCTCCTCGAGTCCCTTGGGCATTTCCTGGCACCAGCTCACCAGATAAAAGAGAAACCCCAAGCTTTGCTCCTCCACCAAGCGCACACCAGCTCTCTTTAAAATATTGTAAACACATTGCGCTAATTTGTTTTCATTAGCATTTGAATTGCCTTTTGTTTTGTTTTTCAACTGTAACACCACTAATTCTGGCCTGCTGCTGCTTTATTGACAAGGCAGTATTTCCTCCTGCACAACACACAAGGTATTCTTAGCACGGGTGCACTGCAGCCAGGTGATGAGCAGTGACTGCTCCCTCTGGGGCACCTCAGAAGCTGACGACGCGCCCCGACCAGGTCTCGCGCTTGGTTCCAGGAGCGAAGTGGGTGATGACCACCTCCACTGCCTGCAGCTTCTCGTTCTTCGGGGGGATGGTGCACAACTTATAGGTGACCTCATCGCCTGCCACGAGAACATACTCGCCTTCGATGCTGTGGAGGGGAAGCTTCAGTT
The DNA here is from genome assembly GCA_039877255.1 of Loriculus beryllinus. NCBI lineage: Eukaryota > Metazoa > Chordata > Aves > Psittaciformes > Psittacidae > Loriculus > Loriculus beryllinus. The sequence goes on along the minus strand of JBCJKH010020930.1, from coordinate 25,012 downwards.
AATCATAAATCACATCAATGCTCTTTTGCAGCTTACATTTCTTAGCATGATTATCTTTTATGTCAATTATTATCAAGATATTTCAGGGGGTTTTATAGAGCCCACCTTCCACCACAGCCTGAGGTTGATTTTTGTCGTCTTGCAGCAAAATCCTATGAAAACACTATGAACAACACCACCACACGCAAACAACTCCCGCTTAACCTGCCTTAAAACCAACGAGCCTTGGAGAGCACCGCGGGGAGCCCTGCAGCCGCCTCTTCCTCGCCAGCAGCACTAGAGGGCAGGGCTCACACTGCCGCTCCGGTTGAGGTTCGTGTTTTTAAACTAGAGGGTGTATTTTATTCTCTCGCATAAGCTTTTGGAGTTTGGTTTATTTGGGGTCGTGTCCCCCCCCACACACCCCTTTGTCTTGTTTCATGGTACAGAAGGACTGCACCATGCCAGGCATTACTTTAGGTAAAACACAGTTTGTCTGGAAGATGAAAACAAAACCGGGATTTTTCACAGTAAGTAATGTTGAAAGGAGCTCGGTGACACACTGCACCACAGGAACTGCCCCTCAGCACTCCGGAGGATTCCCAGGGGTCACTCACCCAGCCTCTTCCAGCATGAGGACATGGGATGCTGGAGGACTCCCACCCTGCATTCCTTACTGTGAGTCCTCACTGGAGAGACAGGGGGAAATGCAAGCGTGCTGCCAAAACACAACTGCCAAGGGGAACACCCTGCCTCCCTTCCACCCTTGCAGCCGAGATCAGAGCCTTTTAATGAAGATCCCAGCACGTGCCAATGAAGGCAGACAGGCAGAGATGCTTTCCAACCCGATTCCCTGACAGCAGAAAAGAATGCTTCACCTCCCCTTCAATAGACCTACACCATCCCATGCTCACATTCCCTCTTACAATGTAGGCTCTAGGTTGCTTGTGGGTTTCGGCAGCATTTGTATATGTGAACAGATAAACACTAATTGTAAATTATACCGGGTGCCCAACTGGTTTGACTTGCTCGTGTACTCTCTTATCACACTGCGAGCAAGATATGGGGTCAGGGCAAAAGAAGAAAACACGTCTTCTAGGTCAGAAACGGGGCAGGCTGTGTTATCTGCCTTCACTGGGAGCAGGCTGGGAGCATACTCACACCACCAGGAATTTTACCCCACAACTGTTTCTGGGATCCAAGACTACACCAGTGCCCTTCAATCCACTCTTGCCTTATGACCCAATTCTTGTTACAGCTTTTCTATTGCAGGAAAGACTGGCAGGACTGATAGGAGATAACTATACTGGCCCTCCCTGCCTGTATTAATTTCACATCAGATTTTGCTTCTCCCTGCTGTCTGCAAAACTTCTTCAGCTCTATCTCCTGCACTGCCTCTCCCTTTAAGGGCTGCCTCTGTTTCTGCTTCCCTCTGACCTGTGCGTCTGCTGTGCACTGCTGCTCAGGGAGCTGGTGCATGGGGCTGTGGCTGAGCAGAAGCAGCCTGTACTCAGGGATGAGACAGGGTAAGCAGGCAGGCACAAAGGAAACAAAAACTGACCCATGAAGTGTAACTTCTCCCACGGGAAATTCGGCAGAAAAGTTACTGTTTGCTGCTGTATCTAAATATGGATCTAAAACCTGCTGTATCTAAATATGGATCTAAAACATTCCCAAGGCCTGTGGCTTGTAACACATGTCCTTCAGACTTGATTTCCCTGGGCTAAACACCCTTACTCCAGAGCTGCCTGTGATTGCAGGAATCAGACCCAAGAGGGCACGTCCTAAGCTGAACTCTTCAGAGCAGTACTTGGGAAAGTGGCACTAAATTGAAGGCAGAAGAAACCCAAGATGCTCAAGCCTCCTTCACCAGACCTGACAGCCCTTTCTTCCCCACGCAGGCTGACACCACTGACCTTTACTCACTTCCAAAGTCTCCAGGCCAAGCTGTCAGCCCAGCCCTGTATCACACTGGACAGGCTGTGTTGAAGCTCCCACATCTAGACTCTTGCCTGTAGCTGTCTTCTTTAATTATTGCCTTCATTATACCCCACTCTCCCCATTTCTAACAGGTTTAAGATTTCTTCAGGTGTGGAAGAGCTGCACACCCAGCATTTATTGTCAGACATTGGCTTATCTTTTCTTACTGCCAAAGGAATCTGCCACCAAATTCTTCATAGTTTACTTCAACTTTAAACAGAGGATTTCAAGCAAGGATGAGAAGATGCTACCTGCACTGTCTCAGAGCCTGACAAGCAGACATGAAGCCCCAAGAAGAGACACAGGAGAAGGTTAAACCACGAGTGAAAATAGGAACGCTATTAAAAAATGACACCATCTTTCCCACTTGAACCTCTTCAAAGATCCCTGGTTGCTAAAAGAGTTGTTGTTACTGAGCTAAAACCACTCTACCATGAGCAGTAACTCACATGACAACCCATGCAGGATGTCAGTCCCATCTGAGCAAGATAGCATCTTTCAGTGGAAGGCAATATAGCACAGGCATTTTATCTGTACAAAGAAACATGGTACTAGCAAAACAGTGAGCAGAAAACATTTCCCAGCTCAGATGTAATGAAGGTAGACAACATGAGCTGAAGTGGAAAGTCTACACTGAGTCAAGTGCAGCTGAGCCACTGGAACAAGATGTAATGAAAGATGCTTCTTTGTGCGGCTTTGAGCACGGAGGCCAGCTATGGACAGTGTTTCAGGGAGCACAGGCAGAGTAGTTACGTGGGCCTGGAACTAAAGCAGCATCTCCTCTGGGTATTACAGCCACCCATTTCACAGCCCCAAGCACTGCCTTTGATTGCTGCACAGGGGATGCACATGCACAGCAAGTAGTGAGCTGAGAGTCATCACTTTGCAAGCATCAAATGAAATGGATGCCCTGCCCAGGAAGGGATCTGATGTTTGGTTGAAAAGCTTTTTTAATGAACAGGAACCTTACTTGCTCTTTAAAAGCTCCTGTAAAACACGATGAGAAGCAGCTAGCAAAATAAATACCCGAAATCTGCAAAAGGTATCAGTAGGTCTGGTTAATGCAGAAAGAAAGCGGATTCTCACTGTTTCCTGAAGCACCAAACACATGCCAATACACAAAGCCAGGGCTTTAAGCTCATTGAAAAACAGAGATAAATTAGGTATCAGTTAAATCTTCAAAGTCCAGTGAGGAAGGAATACAGCTTGACAGATAGGTGTTTTGTTGAGGTCACTTTGATTTAAAATTGAAGTATGAATACATACCAGGATGGGTTTTGGTAAGAAAGGGGTTATAGGTGTACTGGCAACCTGTTTTTCCAAGAAAGTAAGAACAACTGAATCAATACACACACAGAAATGGGATGCCTAACATCTGACAGCCGGCAGTGAGGGAAAGCAGAAGCAAAGGGACCAGGCCGGACTGGATGATGCACTCCCAGCTACCAGTGAAAGCTGCTGCACCCCTCAGCACTTATTATATGACTGTTTGGGGCACTGTCTACAGCCCCAGGTCTGCACAGGAGAAAATAAAGCAAACATTTGCTTACACGAATTTCTGAAGCTTGAATCATGAAGTTAATTTCTCCCATGCCTTCTAAACAGCTCCCATCAGCCCCCAAATCTGCACAGCATTACCCAGGAAGGTTCACTTTTCTCCATGAGGATGCACTTATTACAGGACCAAGCATCACACTGGCAGCATCAAGACCCTTTCTTGGCTTTTTCCTTATCCAAGCTGACACTACAGGAGGCTGAAGCTTGTAATAAAACCTGATTCAACCCCAACATAGCTTCTTCTCATCCCCTAATTTGCCTTATTTCTTTTCAAGTTTGTAGAGGTGACTTTACCCCATCAAGACCAGGCCTGTCCTTACACAGCACAAAAAGGTTATGGGCACAAAAAGCTCAAATTTCATTTCATGCATTTGGTCTTTAAAATTTCCTCCCACAGATCAAATATTCTTTTGTTTCCTTTAGCCTTCTGATTATCAGTTATTCTTGGTAGCTACTGAACACGAGATTCTTAACTCATTGCCCCCAGTGCATTTGAAAAGTGAGAGGACAAAGGTCTTAATTTGCAGCCTGAGTAAACCTGTTTGTGAATGGTGCTCCCAGCACAGTGTTTGCCCACCAAGTGCTGCTTCTGGGTTAGATGCAGACTGACTCCAGCGTTGTTATCACTACCCCAGGCTTAGGAGCAGGAACAAACAACATCCAGATTGTGCAGTACTTCTGGTGGTGTCAAGAAAGAACAATACAACAGCACTGAAAGGTGATGAGGGGGTATGGCACTGGAGGCAGAGCCCTACACAAAGAAGATCCTCCATCAGGAAGCAATTGCTTTAAGACTGAGAGCGGAATGAACTGGGAAAGATCAGAGAAAGTAAACAGATCTTGGAACAGATTCAGCCTACAACAGCCATTTGCTATATAATATAAGCTACCTGGATAATTTGGTAGAGGAAGTTAAACATGGACTTTTTTTGATGCTACAGACTGAGTAAATATTTTTAGATGTTTGTTTGTTTTGGGTTTTTTTACTTTTACCCTAGCTATATATTAAATGTTGACCTAGAAGATGATGGAGATTTTCATTTCTGTTTAAGAGATTTATATGCATCTTCTAGTCAAAATAATGGATATTTATGTATCCAGGAACTTTAAGATACTTCAACAAATTAAGCTAAAAATAGGAAATGCTGTCCTGATGTTGGTGTCAGAGTGAGACACAATAGAATGAGGTTTATATTATCCAGCAACTCCCATTTCCCATCTCCGTGCCAGTGTGGTACGGGGGAGCTTTTTATCGTGCACTATTTTTAGGGAACTGGGAGGTTATTAGGAAATTACCTAAATAAGGAATGTTCTAGTTCTTCCTTCTCACAGCTGCTATTCATATTCCAGGGCTCTAGTTAAACCTCTTGGGACAAAGACTAAATCACATGGAAACATTTTTGAACAAGAGTTTGCCGTGAATTCAACAAGCCTGCCGTGGATCAGACCATGCAGCTGAATCTGCATGGATCCCATGGACCAATGGGCTGTATTATCTTGTGGGCTTCTTAAAGCTGATTTAACACTCTGCCCAGGAAACCTATAGTTCTGTTAAACAGCAGGACATGACAGAATAATGAACTATTAAGAGTTACTAATCCTGAATGCAGTGCTAGGGTAAGCTGACAGGTCCAGCATGCATCAGCAAAGCCAGGCCATGACCTTATCAAGCTGGCCACCAGGCAAAGCAGAAGCAGGGCTGCCTCTCACCCACCAGTCGCACTCATAATGGGGACAGACAAGTGTAAAGAGGTCCAAATACTGAAGAAACCCAGCTGTTAATATTCAAGGTCTCTGCCATGCGATTCCCCCGGTCTTTGTGCTGTTGCAGAGATCTTCCCAGATCTCCTGCTAGGGCAGGAGCTGCGCTTCCCTCTCAGCACAGGGCATGCATCATCCTGTTGGTCAGCTCTGCCAAGATCTCTAGATGTGTCTTCTGAATCCATGATCAGGGATATTTACAGCTCTATATGTACTTTCAGCAGCTAGTTCAGCACACCACACACTATGAGGAAGAAACTGTTGATCACAAGAGGCAGAGCATTCCAAAGATGCCTACATGGACTCAGAAGTACAGAAAATGCCTGTTCCTGCAAGCATCCAACCCGGATCCTGTCACAATAATACCTGCTTTTGCATCTGGAAACCAAGGCCCAGGGCAGTTATGTTCTGTGCTCACTAACCACAAAGAACCTCCAGTCTCCTTGAACACCCCCTGCCTGGCTTGCAGGTAGAGCGTAACTCTTGGCTTTGACCTATTACAGCTCATATGATTTAGGTGGAGATGCTGGGAAGGTTTTGCTACAATAATGACCACAGCAAGCTGGACTTCCTGCAAGCACCAATGCAATGTGAGTTTCTTGAGCCAACCAGCAGGTATGGGAAATCCTTATGAAAAGGCTATCCTTGTTCTATTCGTTTCTACTATAAGCATAAATCCCCATGATCACAACACAAAGACAAAGCACAGCAAACTCCAGATCGCTCCAGAGACCCAAAGGCACTGCATGCCAGTGTCCCAGGTGAAGTATAATGTCAAATCTCCAAAGCCATCATTAAGCATGGGACCGGGAATCCAGCCTGAAGGCCTCTGCAATGCAGCACTTTCCCCTTTGGAGCCAAGTACTGCAGAAAACCCGCAAGCACTGCACGTGGTTTTTCTGTTCCATTAGATCAGCTGCTTTTGCAAAATGAAATCTTTAAAAAACCAAGAGTGTGGTCATCCATTTGTCACTGCTCTCTGGTGCACTACCTCCTTGCCTTGTCCTTGCAGGCACACAGGGCTTCAGGACAAGCCACAGCCAAGTGCAAAAGCCTGGGGAGTAAAGGAATATCCATCATGTGCCCACTCCCAACAACTGGGAAGGCAGAAGAATGGGATTCCTATGCAGTGCTCTAAAATGCACCTGCACCCCACCTCAACTCACCCACCTTAGCCTGTGCCCTCAGGACCCTGTTTGGAAGGCAGCTGATATGAGCCTGTACAGGCAGCACAAGGCAGGGCCTCCACAGCCAGCACTGCAGGGGTTATCGTTCTCCTCTCTGGAAACATCCCATGTCCACAAGAAGAGTGGCAAGAGAGTGAAACTGAGGCCTCCAGAGCAATCAGTTTCAGCAACAACCAACCCGGCTTCTATTTGCAAGAGCTGACTCAGTCTCACTATGGAATGGCAGCAGAGGAGGTCAGATATCTGGGAGGATACAGCTCTCAGCACTGATGCTACAATAACACCATCAGTTAGGTGACAATGGCTCACAACACAGGCTGGTGGAAATGAAAACATTAACAGCTCATGTCACTGCTAAAAGTGTCATAACGGGCTTTTAAAATTTTCACTCCAGGAACATGAATTTGCCTTTGCTTCCAGCATTCCAGAGACATTATTGAGAATCGCCATCCCAGCAACTCCTCCATCCTCTTGCTTGCTAGCTCAGGTTTTACATCACTACTAGCAAGCACATTACATTTTCTGCTCTGGAAAAGGATGAAGGATGAAAGAGAGAACAACAAAAATCTCACCACACTCGAGCTGTGACATTTTCCTAGTACAGTTGTTGATACCAACTTGAGAACTGTTTCCAGTCAGCACAAGGGACCAGGACTCTGTGTGTGCGATGCAGGGAACAGCAGTGAGCCCAAGCCTGGTGCCAGACTGTGCGTCTTCAGGCCAGAATGCACCAGCTGGCTCTTATCTGTCCACCAGATCACACCACTTGGTAAAATAGACAAAGCCACAGAGACAAAACACACCTTTAAAACCTGCATTTCCAGCTGGCATTTCTTACGTTTATCTATCCACTTCAAAGTAATGCAACTCTGCTGCAGGTTTCACTCATAAAACAAGCCTATGTGTCCACATCCAGCTTAAAGTCTTGCACAGGTATTGAAATTGAAAGTTTTGTGGATGCCAAGTGAAGAAGCTTTTGAATGACACATTTGACCTTATTTTTAGAGCACTGCTCACTTACAGAATTGGAAATGCCATGCTAAGTTTTATTATCTTACAAAAATAAATGGAAACTTCCAGGAAAAAAACCATCCCATTTTATGGAAAATATTTTCATTGAAGAGTAACCTTACATCTCCCCCACAGCACAGGGAAGAAAAAGATAAACATAAAATTTTTGTTTAAAATCATATTAATCTGCAAAATAGGTCCTACAAGATAATCTGCACCTGGTCCTGAAGCTCAAAACCTTCACTAATCATCACAGCGCAGTGCTGAACACCGAGGAACTTGCTGAATCCAAACTGGCAAACCATTTTATCCACGTTCCTGAAATCCTAGCTTTCAGGAAGAACTGATTTAGGGGAAACAATCCTCTTTCACCTCACAAGTAGATGCCTACGCCACACTGAGAGAGAGAACAGATTGATGTCTGTCTCACATCCAGGTTTAACTGAGTAATACAGGCAGAAAAGAATCATGTGATAAACATAAGCAGTATCTCAAAACTCAAACTATGAAAACCAGAAGCATTAAAGCCCCTCAAGCCACAGTGATGGTTACGGAATGCTCTTGCAATAAGCAACCCACATTAATAAAGAGCAATGTTTCTAATTCACTGTGAAATAAACTGAAATCGAAGGCATTAAGTCATCTTTCCAATGCTACCTTGCATCAGAATTAAGATAGTGATACCATCACCCTCTAGCACTAAAAGCTGCTTCCAACAATTCCAATGCAATCAGAGTAATTAAAGAACACAATGTTCTGAAACCTTCAGTACTTCCATAATAGCACCTTTTACTAACAGGTTGAGGCAGAAACATCAGCTATTTTTGAATTTGAGTTCTGAGATGGTACCTGAATAAGAAACATTTTAAAAAGTGGCTCAGTCCTGGTTCAGTAGAAAAGAAGTCCTGATGGCTTCAGAAGGGCAAAACTGTGCCTGCAAGAGTCGTGTAAAGCACATCCTTCAGTCCCACAAAATTCATATGAACTAACTTCACCAAAATATTTCAGAAAGAGCAAGAAAACCAGTCTTCGAACGCATAAATGATATGTTTAAAGAAGAAAGGCATCATTTACCAGCTACGGAGACAGAAATAGTGAAGTGCCATACTGAAAGCAAGGGGAGATGTCAGTTGAACATCAGAAACAACTAAGAGCCAGGTCTGCTGATGACAGGAAGAGATTGCCCAGGGAGGCAGCGGATACCCAGAACTCAAACTGTTAAGAGTGGGCTGTGTAAAGCATCTGCCAAAGGCATGGTTGCATTCCAGCAGCAGATGGAGTAGAAGTAGTCCCCTCCAATCTTCTCATCTACAGTTAACTTGTGAGATCTGCTGTACTGGAGAAAGCCTGGGTGCACTGTGGCATGGTGTATGGAAACAGCTCCCCACCACTGTGAGCATTAGGTTGAAATGAAGCCACTTTACTGTACCAAAGGTTGTACCTGTGTGGGCCAGAGCCCATCACCTCCTGATCATGCAGTGACTCTCCCCCTCATCCTTTACCTGCTCCAGCTTTCCCACGCAGGGGCAGCCTGAGGGCAGAAGTGGGTGAGGGTGAGAACAAGCAGAGAACTTGATGTGCTTCAGCAAAATAAACATGCTGAAAATACATCAAGGAAAAAGAAAACCCGAGTGTGGTTGCCCAGGAACTGTTACAACTTTGGTGACTCCTTCAGTAGTGTCTTGGGATAGATGGGGTGAGTGAAAGAAAAGGGAACAGCAGCACACTACGCTCAGGGCACAATTACTCAAACCTAGCCTACTGATGGCTCACAGTCAAAGCCTTTTGAAAGCTCAAGATGGATACACCAAGTAGCAGAGACCACAAGAGGGGATTCCTGTAAAAGGACCACCAAAATAGCATTTTCCTAATGTCATATAGGGTATCACCATAGGAGACAATGGGAATTTTATATAGCAAATGATCACTGAAGTGTGATTCACTAAGAATTCTAGCTGGTTGGAGGGGGATCGAGAGTAAAGCAGCTAGTATGTCCAGAATCAAGTACTGGGGTTTGGGCCCAGAGGAAAAGATGCGTTGGACCACAGGACAGGAACTGGAGAACACCTGAATAACTGGATATGCCCCTTTGTTTGTCTGTACAAAACGTGAACCAATCTATCTCTAGGGTTTTAAAAGGGCTAATTTCACATGACCTAAGAGAATTTTACTCAACTAATTGGAGAGAAAATGTAGGGGCAAAAAACCCAGGACTGAAAATAGTACTTTAAAAAGAATTCATTAGAAAGCTGAAAATTCATGTTTCCATGAGAGGTCTGTTTCAACTAAGCCCTTGCTGATCAATAACTGTATAGGTCAGACTAGGTGTTCACAGTTAAAAATTTAACTGTGGCGTAAGAAATGTTACTTTTAAGTTAGTCAGGAAATCAGAAGTTGTGCATTTGTATTATATGCAAGAAAAAGAAGATACTGAATAACATTTCCTTGGGTCAAACACATGAGTAGGACTACTCAGCCCATATGCACCTATGAGTCCTAAAAAAGTTTGGCTTGCCAGAGCCCACCATGCAGCAATTGTTTAGAAAGCCAGAAGAAGGCCAGTGTGCTCCTCCAAGGACACGTGCCACACACACAAGCAGGAAAGATAGCTGGGGTAATGTGAACAACTTCGGTAAGGCTTTTGTTGACTTACCACTGGATAACCACTCCAAACAACAAATAAAAGATTACAGAGCTTCAACACTGTAAACAATAGACAGACTAAAAACTGGCCATAGATCTAAGAGAGGTTATTGAAGAATAAACATTGAGCAATCTTACTACATGCCCTCAAAGACCAGTTTCAACCGCAATGCTAGTCAACATCTCAATCTAGAAACGAATACAAATTTGCCTATTAAACCCTGTAGACCAGACAAGCATTAAATAACAGACAGTGCAGTCACAGTGCATGATCTGGACCCCTTGGTCCAGCACAGCCTGTTTGAGTGAGAGCTGCTGCAGTACAACTAAACAGGGACTTGGACATCTAAGAACAAGGAAACACAACTGCTTGTGTTGTTTTTGTGTGCAAATACAACTGGTGGGGGTGCCAGCCCATATCTGGGGCTGCACCAAACTCTGACACTGCAAAGGATGCCAAGGTCAGAACTGATAAACAACTCAGCAAAAGACTAGGGACAGGAGGGCTAATGTGATTATGGGACAAAAAGAGAAACAGAGTAGGAGTCTGGAAGAGATTTCATCTCCCTACACTGGAAGTATGTGTACAATGTATTGGTTTAAAATTATATTTAAGTTCTACAGCACACTGAGAAAAGAGACTGGAAGGTGTTTCAGACTGTAAAAAAGGAGTTCTCAGTGAGGGACTGGTTAGCTTATCAAAAGGTAGATTCAGAGGTGCTGGCTCTCAGTGTGCTCAAAGCAAAACAGTGGAGGTTCTAATGAGCCTTTAACAGAGAAAGCTTTACCTATAAACTGCTTAAAACTGAAACTAGATAAATTCAAGGAAGTAATAAAGTATGACTTTTCTTAAAAGTTAAAGTAATTAACCTTTAGTTTAATAACTACAAGCAGTGCAAAATAGAAGTAGTGAATTTTCAGTGTTATAAATCTTTAAATTAAAACTGGATATTGCGCAGATTATTTGCTTTAGGTAAATGCAAGTTTCTGGGCCTGGGTGAAGCTACACAGCTTATTCCAAGAGATCTGACAGGATCATCTTCCAGTTTTTAACTCAACAGATTTATAGTAATATAGGAAAAGAACAGCCTAATCTATCGCTGCCAGTAACATCTGCATAACTCTTCTTTGTTGAGGTAAAGGTGACAGGTTATAAACCATTCTTGTATCTGAAACACCAAAAGCATTCAATAATTGAAGCAAACCAAAGCTCCAGCCTTTTCAGCCACCCAGACAGCTTACTCAGAGATGTGTACAAAGATGTCAGACCCTCCATCTTCAGGGGTAATAAATCCATGGCCTCTGGAGCGACAGAAGTATTTACAGACACCCTTGTAGACAGGACCCTTTGATGCTCTCGCGTTTCTGCAGAAGAAAGCACAAAAAGAGTGGTTCACTGCTGAGCATGGATGCAACATGTTCCAGGGGCGTAAGCCAGAACCTGCTAAGCAATTGGGCACAATGGTCCAAATACTCCCTGTGGGTACACTCCTCTGCAGCAACTGCTTACGATTCAGTTTCATACACTGCCCATGTTTCGCCTGTAGCTTTTTTAAGGGAGATAAAGATGAAGATGTTTGCTAGCATTATAATCCATCAGCTGTCATCTTGAATCCATCTGCTCTATCACCCTGCCAAATTTTCCTCTGGACACTATGCTAAATATAAGCATCTTAGACCTTTCGTGAGTTTAGGAGTTATCAGTATGCACATAGTATTGAGAGAATGCAGTGCCTAATGACATAATGTGTACACATGTCATGCATAAACACATACACACACCCCTTCTGCATACATGTCTATTGTTACCCTGCCAAATTAGAATTCAGTGAAGTCAGTATTTCACCTCCAAATGACTCCATCAGGCTATGGAGCATAGCTGGTACGCAAAACACCAAGATCAAGACTGATATTCTCCACTGTCATGGGACCTGTATTTTAAAATTACTTGCTACCAATCAAGAAAAACAACTTGCATGACCCATCCTGAAAACTGTGTGATTGATTACTTCTCCCCATCAAATATGCTGAATTGTATCCCCAGAGATGCAATCTCAAACACTTTCATTAATAAAGCCAACTGCTTTAGGCTTCTTATAGGGTTTACACAAAGGAATTAATAGATCAAGACCTCCTTATGCCATGACTATCCAGTAGGTTAGAAGACTTTAGTGGGATTCTTCAAACTCAGTAAGTGATTATGGTGCCATCTGGTTACATGCATCATGCCAATTTTGACATCACTTCCCAAATGTTTAAAGATTAGTGAAGTCTAAATAAAACCATTAAAAAATATGTGGCAACAGCTCCGTGCCTTAAGTCAAACGAGTACTAAAGAAATACAGTTGAAAGTGCTAAAGAAAGAAGTCTCCATTATGTCATATCATTTAATTTCCATCTCTGTAAAGCTGCACCTGACTCCACAAGTGCTTGTTACACAGAAAAGCACTCACTGCCCTAAATAAACCATTAAAGTTCAATTGCAGCTCTCAAGGAGATAAAGTATGCGGGGAAAAAGGCCCCACACTTGCAATGAACCCAAATTAAATAATCCCACTGAATAAGCAGCCACTTATATGTGCCACTGCCTGTCACATTCATCTTTTCAATACAACTACTGAGACAGACCTCACTTAGAGTTCCTCTTGTATAAAGAGAACACTAATAAAAAAATAAAAAATAAAAAGAGTAAAATTATAGTTATTTTGATTTTCAGAGCAAACAAACGCAGCAAGATTCCTACAGTAATTAACGATTAAAGAACTGTGGAAGTCAAATGTGGACTCAGACTAGGGTTAACACCTGAGAAGAATTACAAAGAGTTCATTATAAACATGGCATTGAGGCAATCTAGTTTGAAACTGCTTTTCAAGGGCAATCCCAATTATCAAGTCAGTTATGTTCCTTTTAGCAGTGTATTTCCATTACAAAGTTTAGGGCATTTGAAGGCTTCTGGAACTGACAACACATACATTTTTCTTCTGCTGCTGCTGTTCTTTTTTGCCTCATTTTGAATACAGAAGCCATAATACAAAGCATCATCAAGACTGATGCTATTTAAATCTGCAAGGATAACTCTTGAAGAAAAGATCTGGGTAACAGTGCAAGAAGCAAAAAGGAAAAAGCATGCCAACTACATTAATGGCCACAAAATAAGCTAGCTGAGGGTTTGAGATCTTACTTCCACAGTGCCTCACTCACGCCTCTCTCACATGGAAGTAACTGCAAGACTGTGCAACAGACTGATGACAGCTTCATAATCTACTCTCATACCCTAGGTCAAAGGCCACTGAAATTAAGAAAGAAGCCCACGTTGCCTTCTGCAGGTCAGCACCTCCCTGGGAGGCCCATCACAGGCACTGAGACTTTTTTGCAATGGCCAGTTCTTGCAACATCATCTTCTACTGCTGTGCTGTGGAGGAGTCCCCTTTGGGCAGGAGGCTCCCAAGAGTCTGCACAGCACCACCTGGGCCACAGGAAAGCTCAGGGAAAGCCAACTTTGCTGTAGGATCCCTACCTCAAATAACTACAGATATCAACAAGCCTCATTTTGTGGAAAAACTCATATAATTTCAGAGAATCAGAGACCAGGGTTCATACCTTGAAAGCCAACATTTCTTATTCTTTTTTTTTTTTTTTACAGGTCTACTTGAGCAATCTTAAGATGGAGATATGAAAGCTGAATAGGAAAAGGAAACAAGCCCTTTGAAAAGTGACAGGGTCATGGACCATCCCTAAAATGGAACCTGGATGACAGCAGGACAGGTGTCAGAACTGGAAGAACTAAAACCTCCAGCGACGTCACGTCCAGTGAGAAGAGAGGCCATGTCAAAACATGAGATGGAGCTGATGAAGAAACACCAACAGGAACCGGTCCCAAGAGCCACAACCCAGTGTCTGAAGAGAAACAAAGCTTCAGACAAGAAACTCTGTTTTGAAAAATCCTAGTGTATTTTTCCTTCCCTGTAAAACTCTGATCTTAAGAGTAGAAAAGACTTTGAGCATCATTTACACAAACAGAGCATTGAAAAATTACAGGTAATTTGGGCTTAAAATCTTGGAGAACAGGAAAATACCAAAGCATCTTCCAGATAGAACCACTCCCACCACTACCATCCCCACTGACCCCCTTCACCCTCAGTACTTGCTTGGTGTGTGTTTATGAAGTGCAAGTTTCCCGTACTCACGCTGAGAGGGTCCTGGTGCGTCGGGTGGTCAGGGGGCTGGGAATGAGGTATACTCTCATGGGCGACAGGGAGCGGTCTCTTGCCCTGCGGGTTTCAGGCAGATGGAGAAAACCAGGTGAGGGTGGAGAATCGGGCGACTGCTGCGAGGCACACGAAGCGGGTGACTGCTGCGAGGCACACGAAGCGGGTGACTGCTGCGAGGCACACGAAGCGGGTGACTGCTGCGAGGCAGATGAAGCGGGTGACTGCTGCGAGGCAGATGAAGCGGGTGACTGCTGCGAGGCAGGCGAAGTGGGCTCAGAAGACATTCTAGATGACTTAGAAAAGCCTAGAGAGAAGAAGAGATCTGACTTAGCCCAAAATGGGAATTGTCATAAAAGTCACAAATTTTTTGTAAGAATATGACTCATTTCCTGCAGACGTACACATGGACACAGTTGCATCAAAAGCTCCTGCTCTGTATCGAGTTCATTTTTTTATTAAGTTTCTTTTTCAATCCCACAGCTTTTGTAAGCTGTACTAGGAAGCTCCACCGAAAACTGATTACTCAACAACGAACGTTTCTTTGCTTACTCCCGCCTTACTCACAGGCAATGGCTCCTGAAACAGAGCTCAAGCCCACCCTAGTACTAGTGTGCCCCACGCAGCTCCCAGGCAGATGGGTTTGACCACTGACAACACAGAGGAGCTTCCTGCAGCTGCACATCAGCACACTTTACAAGAAAGACTGAAGGAAGAAACGCTGAAACAAAAGCTGCACCTTCACTGCTGGAGGTTACTTTTGCAGTGCCATCACCAATGCTAACTTCATTGCTGCTGCTGCTCAGCTATTAGCACAGCTCTTGTCAGAGCTCGTAACACCTTCAGCTTCACTGCAAGAAGAATCATGTAAGCGGCTCCTTAATTCACTTCAGACTGAGTCAGACAGTTCACTTACTCTGCCAAGGACAGGAAAATGGACAAAGCAGGGAGGTAGTGGCTGACCACAAGGAGGTGACCCCTCCAGCCTGGAGAGATCTGGCAGAACAATCAGTCCCCTTCTGTAGGCCTGTGTCTGCTGCAACTGTCCAACAACAAGGAAGCCAATAGTCCCCATTTGCATCCAGACCCCCACAGCCCAAGTCAGATTTGCTCCTACTCATTTCCTACAGGAGAGGAGGGAGAAGGTCCCTTTCTCAGCACACCAACAGGAATATGCATCCCATGACACAGACACAACTCACACAGCCCATGGCTGATAAGAAGCAGCAGCACTTCTACACACACAAATATATGGCTTTCAGGTGCAGCAGTGACAGAAACAAGAGGAATTGGTCAGCACTGCTCTGGTTTCACTCTGCAAGTCCCTGTCCACACTGGAAGAGGAATAAGCTGTACAAAAATAAACAATAACCATCACAATCTCACAAAAATCTAAAATTACCTGGATGAATTCGCAAAAAGCATGGTGATCTGGGTCAAGAAAGTGTCCTGAAGGCAAGTAAAGTTGACTTTAAGACCACCAGTTTCACTGAACTGAAATTTCTCATCTCCATTACACACCCTCCTTTTGACACCCACACTCCCCAGCACATGAATTATGGAGTGGATCCTTCACATGACATTTGAGAAATGCAGCCTTCTTGTCAATGACAAATTCTCATTATTTCTTCTTGAAACTAAGGACTAAAATTAAAGAGGCCTCTTAAGAATGAAATCACCAGGGAACAAAGGCTTTTGCGTTTAATTGCTCAAGGTATTGAGAAGGTAGAAATGGATAGTCATGTTCCCTGGTGTACCAGCTTGAGCTTTCCACACTGCTCTCAAGAGCAACAACTCAGCTGGAAACAAAACCACAGCTTTATGGATGTCGTTTCAAATACAGATGGCATTTGCCAATCACAAGGTGATGCCCTGCCTGACACCATGACAAAGCTCAGCTGAGACCGAGATGGTAACACAAAAGGGACAGGTTTTCCCAAACTTCCTGTCCCTCCAAAGAGACCCTGCTGTGCTGGCTGGTACTGAGGAAGTCTCCTCAGATTTCACAAGACTTCTCCTTTGCGTGCCTTTCTTTCAAGGAATGCATGTTTGACATGGCAGGTCTATAACTACCGAGTCAAATAGCAAATAAAACTTCATTCTGGGAACTCAGCACACATGGTCTGGCCTTAGCAGTAGTGAAAACACAGCTTTCAGAATCACACACTTTCTTTCCCAATTTAAATATTAATCAGCTTGTCAGGTGACAAAATGCAGAGCTTTCCACCCATCCACAGCAATACAGCAGGGCCAGCCACAAAGTACTGCCTATTCCCTTCCTCAAACAAGGGTGGAGAGGCAGGAGAATTTTCCCCCTTTACAACACAAACAACAACAAAAAGACTTACAAATAAAGGCGGCTAAATGGAGTTAGATGTGTGCTAATGTACCTTATTGTTCCCACTTATGTTATTTTTGTGCCCTCTGCTCTGTAAACATAAAGTAAAACACTGATGTAGAACATTCAGTGCCATTTCACTGTACAAATACCCTTTTTGTTCTCTGTCCATAGCCAAAGTAGATGAATGGCCTTGATTCTCATAGTCTATTACCAAGTCCTAAATTGTGGTGAGAGCTCAGTAAGAGCTGATACACAAATGCAAGCAGCTGGAAGCAGCCAGGAGCAGCTATGCTCAATTTCACATCCACTGCAGCAAGGGCTCAGAAGAGGAGTGGATGAAACGAGCGGCACTACTAAGCCTGTGGCTAAACTATGGCTCAGCAACAGTCTGTGTTGGCATGTCTGTTGTGCCACTGCGTGTGCAAGTGCACCAGCACATCTGTTTGCCTCTTGGGTTTCTCTGAGAACCGTGAAAATGGGACACAGTGAAAAGGACTGCACAGTGACTGACCAAGTTCTACTGTGTGCACTGCATACGGTGAGATGACAGCAGCTCCTCCCTGTGCGAACCTCCCCTCAGCCAGCTCAGTGCAGAAGGTCTCTTCATCTGAGCCTTTTCAAAGACAAAGGTGGAGTCTGGCTATTTCAGTTTGCTCTGGCGTGGCCACTGTCTTGACGTTGTTCATACAGGGATTAACTCATTTCCTACAGGCAATAACTCATTGCCATTGGCTGCACTCTTAAAGGAGCAGACACGCTATCCCCACTTGAACGCGCAGCTGGAGGCATTCAGAGGCTGTACAGTGTTTATACAGGAAGCCTACAGCAAACACTCAAACTGAAACCTCACGTCCCAGCCTTCCTCTTTGCACAAGCTTTGCCTTCCAAATGCAGTTACTGGCAGTCTTCAAAGACTGCTTTTCAGATGTTATCCTGGGTTCTGAATTGACCCTCTGCACATCAAGACTCAGCCCTGTGATGCACACTGCTGCCAACAGCCCTTCCTCAGCAGCCAGCAATACCTTCCCTTCCTCATGACTAGCTGAACAAACCCACTTTCTTACATTTCAAGCCCACCAGCTCCCGCCCTGTTCCCGTGAGTTTCCCTGTCCCTCCAGGCCAGCCGCCACCCTCTACTTGCCTATGGCAAGGAAGGCATCACACGAACCCCAGACTCTGCTAAGAGAGCTCCCCAAGAACATCTGCTTGCTGTGTTTTGTGAAGGCAGCCAGGACTTCACAGCAGGAAATCCTTGCTACAAAAGCCCAGCAGCATGCAATTCTAGCTACAACAAAGACAAGGGACAGTGCAGACAGTGTATTTCTTTTGCTTGAGCCAGCAAAGTATTTGCCTCCAAGGCATTTACATATTGAAGGCAACATGATGCAAGGTATATTCAGGCTCTTTAGGAAACTCCAACCACGTGCCACATGACCCTTAAATCTGCCCATATTTCAACATACATCATTTATTTTTCACCAGTGTGGGGGTTTTGTGTGTGCATATATATATATATATATTACTTTTTTTTTTTAGACTGTAGGTATGCACCAAACTAAAATATAAATAAATAACAGAACCATTAGAGGAAAAAAAATAAATCAACTAATTTAACATTTCAAAGCAAATATAGATATATATATATTTACCACACTTCTTTTTCAGAACAATTGGGCACTCTGTACACAAAAAGACACCAAAATGTCACATCCAACAGGTGACCTACAAAGCACAGAATGCAATACATGCGGGAGAAATCTCTGAAATTCTTAGAAAAAATACTACTCAAAAAGATCTACAGAAGTAATTCAAGTTGGGGGTCTATAGGTGCCACCATCAGTTCTCTCTATATTCTTTGATATGATATATTCTTTTTCTATTCTTCTTTAAGTCTATCCTATACCTTTAAATATATCCTAAAATTAGCAGTTTGGGGGTAGTTATCCATTCTGACCAGCACAACACTACCATGGAAATCGAGTCTCACTTTATTTACAGGGAATGCCTGAAAAGAAGTCAAACCGGATATAGCAGCTCAGACTCCAGGAAATCCTTCCATCTATGAATGATCTCTTTCATAGAGACACTATAACCCCTCCAGTAAGCAGGCACAGAGCTCATCCCCAGCAAACGTTGCTCAGCATGCTTCAGTGCTCTGGCACAGAGGAAAAGCTCTTCCCAGCCTCCCCACCTGGAAACAACGCTGTCAGTAGGAGCTCTTTTCAGAAGGCAGCACAATTGCCTCTGAAGAGGACAGCATTGGCCACACATCTGGAAAACAAGGCCCTTTCCTCAAAGGGACAGCCACATTCTGTACTCCGAGAGCAGCCACGCTCAGCTGAGTTTTCCTGGAAGTTAGCTCTTTGATTTCAGCCTCCAAAGGGAATACAGACATCTGAAAATGTGTCTGTTTTCTGGACTTCCTTTGGATTTAGAAACAGTGTCAAGAACTCAAACTTCTAAATCACTCGCTTTCAAAATGTCCTGATCTCCAAATTTATTCTACACACCTGCATTTCTCTCTTTCTCTAAGGAAGCTGTGCAGACAAACTCCTGTGCTTTGCCTGCTCTTCTGCTGGCAGCTACAAGATCTCAGCAAGGTTAAGAACATGGCTCAATGGCACACAGTGAACATGAGGGGCTGACTCTGCTCCAGAGTGCCCTTTCCCAACAGTATGTCCCTTGCTCTCATCTACTGAAAGACTGAAAGCACTGTGACCCTGTGCTCTCTGCATCCTTTGTCTTTATGAAGGAGAGGAACTGGGGGTGCTTGACTCCCAGCTGTGCCCCCAGTTATTCTAAAGCAGCTCCCATCTCCCTGGCACCTTTCCAAGGCACCTGAGCACCCCACTGACTGTGAGCACCAGGCCATGGTACTGCTCTCACCTTCGGCTTCCGTCCAAAGCACGTTCTGGTACTCAGACTCCAGAGTACACAAGGACCACAGCACCACGGCGCATCACAGCACTCCTACGTCACAAAGACCAGCACTTACAGAAGACATGTAACTGCAAAAGAGCTGGTTCAAAAAGCTTCCCCTTCTAGCTGAGTCTGCTTGACTAACTTTCCACAATTAACACTGGTATTTCAATTAACATGGAAACTCAAGAGTTGCAACATGCATGTGACGCGTCCACACAAAGGATTACAGTATAAACATGATGCTCTTGAGGCTGCAGACAAGTGTCCTCATTCTGTAGTGATTTGGCAGTTAATGGGGACCAGGACACTGCCCCAACTGTCCCCGATGTCCAGTAAAAACCTAATTATGCGGCCAACAAAACACGACAAGGAAAATTCCTATTGCTCCTCTGTGCATTCAAGTTAGTTTGGATTAAGACAGGGTTGAGTTCAAGCAGCAACAGCTATCTCCAAGCAGTCTCAGGAGTGAACACCTTCTCCAAAAAACTACAGCTGCCTTTCTCCTCCTCTAGTGAGCAGTTTGCCTCGTCTGAATCAATGTTGCCTGAGCAGCACCCACCAGTCCTGCACAGCAGAGACCACAGAAAGGGAGTGAGAGGGGAATCAAGTCATCAGCAGCCTCTATAGTGTCTTGGTAAAGATAAGGACTTCTTACAGTCCTGTGTTTTCCACTGGTCGTGTAAGCTTTTAGATGAACTTAAACTGCATTTAAATCAAGGAACAGAGTGGATAGCTAGGTTGGGTACAAGTTTGATTCGTTTATGGTTATGCTGAAGGATATATGTTGATACCCCTGTGGCTCATTCTATCAAAAATATAGAAGAGACTCTCTCACTGGAAATCCAGTATCTGCAGTGACTGACGCTGCATAAACTTCTTGCTCCCAATTGTCCAGAACGGAGTTAGCCACGGGCCTCCACTTGAAGGCAAACACAGGAAGCCATCAGCAGCTGTAATATGTCAGCTGCCAGGGTGACATCACTCATCACTAGGATTTGCCTAAGGAGAGTGCATGCACAATGATACGAATGGGGCCATATTTCATCCTACATCTTGTATTTCAGTGGGAGCACCCAGCAGAGAGGTCACTTCTCAGACAATGCTGGGAAGGGCACAGAGCTGCCCTGAGACCAGCCACCTCTCCTCACACTCTCTCACAGCACAAGTCCAAGACTTCAGCCTTCTTACAGAATCTCACTTACCTATTTTTGTTTATAGAACAGACTAGAAGATGGAAAACTCTCCCCAGCTCACAGCAAGCCTGGACAAGCAATGACAGGCCTCAGGAAAGCACCCTCCTATGGAGTTCTTACCCAGCAAAGATAAAGATGAGGAAGATTATGGTAATGATTACTGCACGCTAATCAAACACAAGTATTGCCCAGTGACTTAAGTTTCTGTGCACATATATTAGTGGCTAATGTCATCAAGTATTTAAATGACCATCACTTGCAATGCTGTTCACTCTGCTTTGGTTATCTCTAGTACAAACCAAAACATCCACAACAGGGCAGGAAGAACAGGAAGAGGGGGGATTCTCATGAGCACTGCACAGGGTGCCCAGAGAAGCTGTGGCTGCCCCATCCCTGGCAGTGTTCAAGGCCAGGTTGGACGGGGCTTGGAGCAACTTGTTCTGGTGGAAGGTGTCCCTGCCCATGGCAGTGGACTGGAATTACATGAGCTTTAAGACCCCTTCCAACCTAAATCATCCATTTTGGATGTATAATTTAAATAAATAATAAATAAATAAATAAATAATTTAAATAAATGCCAAACTACAAGTTGCATGGTGGTATTTAATAACCCCCAGTAAGTTTTTTCAGGCCTTCTCTGAGCACGTACAATCTTTTAGCACCTACAGTTTTCTATAAGCAAGGAGTTCCACAGCTTAAAGGTCATGTGAAAAAATAAATTAATCTCCTTTTAGTGGACAGCAAGGAGTGGCCATTTTTACAGAGAAATTAAGAAAAGGCAGTGAGATCAAAAGTCAAAGCAGAGCAAATTGGGAAGAAAAGGAAAGGGACCAGCATAATATCCAAGGGACCAAACAGAAAGGAAGCATTAGCTCAAGGTGCACACAGGGAAGGGTGCAGACTTATTCATAAATCAAACCTTATATTTTCCACCAGAAGACACATAAATGGGATAGAGAGCAAGAGGAGCTACAAGCACCTTCCTGGTGTTCCACACCACCACCCCCTTTTTAAGTTTTTAAGCACAAAAGAAACACCTTATACTACTCCAGACTCCTGCTTCCTTCATTGCACCTCCATTAGCCACGGCTGGGAACTCTGTTCTTTGATAGCGGAAGCAACATTTAATACATCTCATCCTATCCTTGCTACACAGGCCCAGTCACAGCAAGCTTACATATTTCCCAGAAGTACATCTGTATGACTGGAAGGGACCAAGCTGTCTCTTCCAGCGCCTGCTCTTGAGTTCTGCAACTCAACTCTTCCTTCAGTGCTTTTGCAGGTCTGAAGCTCTCCCTCTGCCATTACTTCCATGCTGGCACATTCCATGTGAATCTATTCCAGGATTTATAGCATTTTGGCAGAAAATATTTGTATCAAAACATGAGAAACAGCTCATGTGTCTTGTGTCTAAGCATCTTAGGGTTCATCTACAAAGCAAATGGGCTTATATAGTGTGACACTATTATGAAGAACAGCTTTACGTATGTAAATCCCTAGGCACTTCTGAGAAGTTCCTTTCTCAGCCTTCTCTCACATCTCAAAACTGCAGCCAGGATTATGGGGAAATTGGTTCATGTGCAACTTTGAGCCTTTTAAGAATACTGAAATGCCCTAAAATATTTATGTGGCTCAAGTGTTATTCAGAACTATTAGTTCACTGTGTTTCCTCCCTAATCAACAGTTTGAATAGGGGAAATCAGTTCATATTACAGATAGCTATAACCATGGAAATTTGAGGCATATGAGTATTGACAAAGAAAAAATAACCCTCTGAGGACTTTTACTTGACAGCATTACAGCAAGATGCAGATGTCAAGGTACAGCATCAGAAGCCCCTCACAAATAACTTGATCCTCAGACCAGCACTACAAGGCACCCACTGAAGCACCTCCTTTTTGCCAGGCCTGGCTCTATTTTCTGGCTATCCCAATGCACTGGCAATCTCCCAGTCTCATTGCCTGACATCTGCTATGCATATTTTTATTTTTAAGCATCCTAGTCTAAGAACCTAAATACATTCCAATTAGATATTTCAGAAATCAAACAAAAGGTTTGCAATTCAGATACCATTAGGAAGCTGCATCAATATCAATTAATGTCCAACAGATACACAATTTACTGAAATACTATATTGCACCCGAATGAACAGTTAGTGACTGTCTTCTTCACTCCAACAAAGACAGCTTGATGAAACACATTCAGCTTGTGCTAATTGAGAGAACACTCAGAGGTACAGAAATGCACATTCCATTAAAATAAAACAAAAGGGAATATTTTTACACATCCACACACACTTAAAGACAGGAGATGGGATGACACCTAAATTTTAATGGAAAAGGTTCATAAATATATGTTTATAGAAACACTTGCCCATTTAGCAACTGTGTTTCTCTGTTGCTTCTTTTCTCCACTGTATTTCTGAACTCAGTTTACAGTGTATATCTCACCATGTTGGAATCAACCCTGCACTTGTGACCCTGAGACTCCCCTCAGCATCCTCCTTCCCCTCGCTCTGACATTAAGATAACAACCTAGTTTGCAGTAGAATGGTGAGGACCAGCTGTGTCCATACCTCTGCATACAAAGCCCTAACTGAGCTCACTGAGTTCCTCAGGCTGCCAATAGCCAGCCCTGGTTCCTTGCTTCAGTCTAGTCTGTCTCACTCCCATCTGGGTCATACTGCTAGACAGGAACAGACTTCTTGCAAAGCGGCTTAATAGAGGGAAGTAATGCTCCCTTGCTTTCCCTGCCAGTGAGTGACTGTGCCTCCACATCCCAATTGCAGCAAGGCTTCATTTCTGCTAAGCCCATCACAGCACCTGTCCACCTTGAAGCCAATATCCATGTCCTGCATCAGCGAGCGGGACATAGCAGACCCATTGCCAAGGTGCCTGCTTGTGACCAGAAAAATCCTCTCTGCAATCAACTCCATTCTGCTTAGGGTGAAGAGGAGACTGAGGCAAAGGATCTTCACACTCGGCAGTCATGAACATTGCTCACAAGCAAAAGTCATACTTGTGGCTCCACTGGGAGACAAGTGCTTCATAACACTATAAAATGCATGGTTAGTCCTGACTCTCAAGCTGCAACTGTCTGAATTTGTCTGGCTAAAGTCTATAGGACAAGCACTACATAGAACAGATCTGTGCAGTGTGTGTGTTTTTCTTACATAACCTATTTGCCAAACAGAACACAGAAGCAAACACACACAACCAAACTACTTGCAAACCAGAGAGCTTTGCCCTGTTACCTTACGTCTCCTCAGCTCAGTCTTGGAAGCACAACTATCACCACTGTGAGCTGCTGCTTTGTCTAGAACTGTGTGACCTACTGCACTGACAAACAGGTAGTCCCCATATGGTGTAATCAAATCTGTGACTGTATGAACAGCAACGCAGCCAAAGCTCACACCCACAGCTCACAGCCTCCACAGCTGCTTCAGGGACAGGAGTGACCTCAGTAAACACCCTAAACTCTTTGGAAACCACACACCATACAAATCCTCCATCAGATCCTCTTGGATGACAGTTTGGAAAATATTACTGATAATACACTTTAGACTTTGAGGAAGAGTCTCAAAAAGCCTTACAATACCAATAGTCCAGCAAGTCTACTGCAGGCAATGCATTGTTGTCAACCAATTAATGAGAAAATTGACCCACAGAGAGTTTGATTGCTTTCCCCAGTTACCACAGGTGCACAAACCAGTCTGTCTTGCTCAGCACATCCATTCTTCGCATTGAGAGCCAGTTAAATGGCAAAAGGAGTCATACTGTGTTTTACTGCCTGCAAAACCACAGCGCCAGCACAGGCACGTGTGTGAGGCTGGATTTCGTGCCGACTTACACGTCAACAAAACTAGTTAACATGCTGCGATTGCGAGAGCCATGGCTCCAGTGATGTGCTGGAAGTGTACTGAATAGGGTAGAGCTGTCCAGAATCACAGACCTGTTGCTGTTGTTTATGTCTACTGTGATAATGCTCAAAAGCCAACACAGACCAAAGCGAGAGAACAGGCAACAAAGCTTTTCAGGAAAGGCAAAAACCAACTGTTGTAGTTGAAAAAAGGCAGATGAATCCTGAGGCATGCATGTTCTTCAGGTATAAAACTAAAACTTGATATAGAAGCACATGCTGAATAGAATATTACATTATATAACAGTAGTCACTGCCTTAAGGACCTGTACCTACTTCAGGGCATGTAGTGATAAGGGGGAACAGTTTTAA
>JBCJKH010020928.1:0-11748 GCA_039877255.1 Loriculus beryllinus | reverse complement strand
AAGCTTTGTTTCCCTACTGTCAAGACAAGATCTGTATTTCAGTTATATACATACAAAAGTTAAAGTTTATCAAGATGCATTGGGAACTTGGTAAAGCACTTTTCGGCCAAAATTCTGGGGAAAGTGACAATCCTACAGCAACTCTAACCATATATTCCACTTCAAAGAGGGTTTAAACTATGATGGTTTGTGTAGCACTAAATACATCTCATTTCTTAGGGTCCAAATCTTAAATCTCAAATCTTACTGTTCAAATTCAAAGCAATACCTCTTGGCAGTTTTTGAGCCCAGAACCTGTCAAATACTAGTGAATTTCAGAGACTTTAAACACCCATTAGCTTACTGAGAGTTATGCTTATTAGACCACTGGCCTAATTTCATCTCGTCATCTCTAACCAAACAATTAAGCACTTAATCTTCTACGCTCAAATGTAGAAATCATGATCAGGCTTCTTAAATGAGGTAGGAATAGAAAGCTTCTTGCATGAGTAAGGCTTCTTGTATATGTTGGGAAAAAAAGACTGGGTATGTGTGCTCAGGCGGATGGGCATACAAAAGTTAAGTTGATATGCTGCTGGGTGTACATGCCATTGTTCAGCAAAGAGCACCATGCTGGCTTATTTAAGCTACGGCCATTAAACTCAATTAACTTTAGAAGGAGTTCATTGGACTTCATTGGAGTTTTAATGCAGAGAAGAGATTATCAGTCACATTAAGATCAGAAGCTAAAAGATGTGAAAATATTTTTGAGGAATAGTTTATTCTAAAGATGGATTCAATTATCACTGAATTTTGATAGCAACACCATGGGAACAGATGTGGCAACCACAGTTGTGCAAACGGCATTCTTGACGAGGCTGGCTAAGGAAATGAGGTTATACCATACATCAGTACATTGTATTTTTAGGGTTTGAATCATCTCACATCAAGTGTTAATGAATACCATTGCTATAGCACTGCCATTGCTAAAGAAAAGAGAATTTGGATGCTCAAGACAATGTGCACAAGGTATAACAGACAGCAGGGCCATAGTAAACACAGATGAGAAAGATTTTTTTCTCAAAGCTCTCAAGAGGAATTTCCACCTCAGCCCTTTCTTATAGACATATAAAGGCCCAGTTCCTTTTCTCCTCACTTAGTTTCAACCTGAGGAAGGCTCGAGGATCTTGTATGTGAGACTACTATTACCTTCAGCTTTTGTGAGGACTTTGTGCAGGCCTAGGGGTGAAAATGTGGATAGACAACATGCAACTACTAGTGAGGAGAGAGCGTTATCCTGTCTCATCACCAACAGTGCTTAGCATGAGTAGACAGAAACACATCTGTATTGTTCAAAATAATGATAGTACTTGCAAAGAGTAAAAGATCTTACAAGTATCTGAGGCTCGGAAGGTATTGGAAGGCATCCTGATCAATGTACACGAGGTTGTTGGCTTTCTCAATTCTTCTGTGGAGAAAAAATGAAACAACAGAGAAAATACATCAGTATATTGATCTTAAAATATCTGTGGTAGCCCCATGATGTAGCAGTACTATATGCTGAGATTTTGTTTTTGACAGCAGATGATGTGCACAATTTCAGAGCATCCTTCCACAGATCAGCAGACCCCACCACTTTTTGATATTGGCAGTGGTTTAAGGATAATCTTCAGGATCATCAGGGAAAGAAAGGAACAGTTAGACAGGAAAACAGAAAAGACAAAGTGAGGTCTCAAATGTTCCTATATCTCTATGAATTCTTCAGAGCTTACGTGAACCAAGCTGCAAAATCTTTGACACTTGCCTATAATGAATCTTTATAATTGTCTCCTTTGAATTTAGATTGCTCATTACTTACATTTCATGTAGTTGGGGAAGGTCGGAAAATACATTTCCTTCTATGACCTCCAAGGCATCATTCTGTGAGATCTCTCTGAAAAATAATTAAAAATCAAAATATTTCAAGGCATGATGAAACAGAGAATGGGCAAGTGAAAAACTCACAAGGAACTTTTTCCTAGGTTACTCATAAGTTTTAAAACCAAGTTGGATATTAAGAAAACAGGCCCCAGAAACACCCGTGAGCTGCCACTAAGAAAAACACCAACAGTCAAAAGACATCTTCTGAGGCTGAAGTTTGTAACAGCAGCCCTGCACCTCCTGCTGTCACAATTCTCTGTGTACTAGAAGTCAGGTTATATCCATCATAGGCTACTGGATCACTGGCATCATTATTTACTGATAGAGTTTTAATGAAATCTTTTAACTTGGTGAAGAAAGAGGGGGTGAAATAAAGACTGCTAAAAAGTACCCAAGGAATATGACAAAACTTCAGCAGTAGGATATGCTGCTGTTTTGACCCAAACTAAACTATAAATATTAACAATTAAGCCACCAGCAGACACATCCTTATTAACAGGAGCTGGAGACCATAAATCTGAGGAAATCTTCCATACCTTGGAGAAAACCCTATTTGATCTCATCTGTATACAGTTAATGCCCACTTATAGGCACAGACCTGCAGAACAGAAATTGCCAGTTTTGTGTTATCAACACACCAGAATGCATCTCCTGCTAGTCCAGAGTATACATTTCTTTGCTTCCTTAATTTGTGGGATCACAAAGAGAGGACTCAGGCTCTTTTGTAATTTAGAGCTCAGGAGTTCTTCTGGTGAATCAAGCAGCAGCTACTGCAGTGCAACCTCCCATTTACGTCCCTTAATGCTGGCAATGACCAGGAAAGCCAACATAAAGCCAGCTATGCCAAAAGATTTGCTACTGTGATTTGTGGGAAATGGTGTCATTTTCCCAGGCTGTGGTCAGCTGTAGGAAGCAAAGTTTGTAATAGAGATACAAGTTGGTGGTAGTGTGACAGTCTATTGGATTTTAATGGCAAGGTGACTGTGCACACCTTTGGAGCAAAACCTTGGATGAACGGATTGCAAACTGTTTCTATATATCTTGTTCTTTTGAAATTATTATGGCTGCAAATAGATTTAACCAGGCCTGAGGTAAAACAATAGATTGTAATGTTAGGTGCACAGTCAAAAAAATAATCACAAAAACTATTGCAAGTAGTATAAAAAGCATTCCACTTCCTTCTGAGTAACAACTGAACCTGATAAATTACCTGCACATTTAACACTAACAAAAGCCTTGTAAAAGAAGATGAGTTGTTCTTCTGCTTTAAAAAATGCCGCAGTGGTTACCTATTTTTAAGTTTACTAAGAAGCCTTCCCTCCTGTTTCCTTGAGGATTTTGAGGGAAGAAATCAAGCTCTCCTCTTCACTGGGAGCTCTAAACTGACTGGACAACAATAAAAGTACGTGAGGACTGCCAGTAGGTTCTCAATAGAGTGCGATGAGAATTGGGTCTGTTTAGCAGTGCCGAACCACCAGCTCACAGGTGAACATGTTCCTCTTTATTACTTAGGTTTCAGCAGCAACAAAATGCTTCGACTGAGACTGGGATCCCTTCACACCATGCAATGCACGCAGCCATTGCAAGGGATGTTTCAAAGACATTATTTTCCTGGTTTTGTGAAAAATAATTACAATTTTTATATATAATTAAAATAATTATATATAAAATATAATTAACATATAATATATATAAAATGTAATTTTATATATAATTACAATATTACAAGACACAGGGAAGAAGCAATCACCCCTATACTGTATTTATATGTCAGTACAGTTCGCTTGCTTAACTATAGTCTAGAAGATTCAACAACATGGGAAGTATCTCATACTTTAAAGATTCAAGTGGTCTTTTCTCATGCTCTTTCTAGGGGGTGAACAGTATATTTGCCATTCCCCACAACCTAAAAATCAGGTGTCTACACAGAAAAAGTTTATTAAGAAACCACAATAGTGACCTCACCAGACAGATAGGGCTGTTGAGGGTTATAAATCCTTATGATCCAAGCTGTTATCTAACTTTGGAACAACTTGAATGATATACCTCTCTTAATGGAATTCTTAGAAGCCAGTATTTTGGCTTACTAAGTGTGGGACAGGTTATGGGCTTTGTTTTGGTTAAAGAAATGGAAGATATAGATCAGATTAAAGCAGCACATGAGCACGCGTTCTGGAAGGCTTGGAGAATGCATGGGTAAGGAAGGAATGAAAGAGAGGTAGCAAGACAGGAATCTCTACATTACCTTTACAAGATTCAGGTTTTAAAATGTTATTTCTTTTTAAAGACGACATTTTTAAAAGAATTAAATAACACTCATATGAGGGGGGTGTTTCAGAGATTTGGGGAATGACCTGACTTTCATCCTCTATACCTGTTAAGGCTGTCATTTAGGTAAGAAGGATAAACTAAAAATATCACATTCCACTTGGGAGATCAGTCACACACTGTGAACAACAAGCAGCACTCGTCTGGGTTTTGGTTGCACAATTTCCATGCACAATTCATACCTTGCAAAAAATGCACACCTTGCTCATGGAAAACCCAAAGAACACTATCTTGGATATAGGTATCTCTGGCCGTAAAAGTACAAACCACTGCTGCTCACATCAAACAACCAAGGCAGCAGACTCAGATCTTCTGCAGAGAAGAGCAAATAATATCTATAACAGCAGCTACAAGCAGAAAAGGGAGATTCCTGCCTAGTATTTGTGCAAGTGATTTGTCTTACAGTATAAATACACACAAACAGACGATTGCTCCTAATGCATATCTGATTATATGTCATCACGAGAGAAGATGGGACTGTTATTATGTTGTTTGTTTGTAATGAATGATACCATTAGCTCTACTGTTAGCTATTGCAGCAAATCCAGAGAGCAATCTGAGTATCATTTCTGATGCATGAAAGCTTTTGAATAAATGGCATGCAAACAATCAGGGCAATTGCTTAAAAAAACCCCAAATCTCTAAAACCCCAAACCACCCACTGGTTGCAAAATGCGTAAGCGTCTGCCTAAGCTTAGCCGTCACTGCAAGAACACCTCTATTGAAATCAACAGTTGTCTTTGAAATCATAAACTGTTTACTCAAACAGCCTAAAACAGGAAAAAAAAATCAGTCAAGATGTTTTACAAAGGAATACAGCACAATAATTTTTATGTTTTCTTCAAGGAGAATGTTAAGACTTCCAGGTGTGACAACATCAAACGAGTAAGGGAATTTGCCACCACTGTAGCAAACTGTAATCATTATTACCTATTCACAAGCAACTGACTGCAATGTAGCATTGGACTTGATGATCTTCAAGGTCTTTTCCAACCTAGTTGATTCTGTGATTTCCATGTGTGAGAGCCAGAGCCAATGACAGTAGGGAGAGAGATGGAAAACAAAGAGGAGGAGGAAGGTGCTGCCTAGTGGCAGTACAGTCTTAGCTTGGTTTAACCTGCCTGCAAAACTGCCCTTAGGAAGGGCTGGGGGTGCATCTTTCATGACATCTGTGACAAGAGCCCAGCATGAAGCATAGGGAGTATTCCTCTTCAAACCAGCTGCACTCATGCAGTATGACCCATAAAAATCAAGATACACTGAAACAGCCTTTTAAACAATTCTATTAGCAAGGAATTTACAGTTTGTGGCAGTTCTTTGTAGTCCTCTAAAGAAAATATCACTTAGACTAATCAAAGTCTTACAGCAACAGCAAGACTGTACTAAATTCACAAACAAATGGTCTCATAATTCAAAACAATTAAAGAATAAAAGACTATATGCCTTTTTATGATAAGAATTCCTTTCAGGATCAGAGCAGAGCGCACAGACAGGGACACGATCAATTTTCCCCTGCTAAGAAATGTTCCTATTTCAAACAAATGTGTCTGTACAGATTATATACAGATATAGAAGTTTGACATAGAAGAGTAAGTGGAAACTTGCATGCAAGGAGGAAAGGATACCTATAGCAGAAGACTGGCCTAGAGGCAGATCACAGCATCGGTCCCTTTTCACAGAGCCCAGGGACATATGCTCTCAGGCACGAAGACCTTGCAATACCAGCAGCAGGAATGACATGGAGTAACTGGTGTCCAACTGATGAGCTTGGCTGTGTGACAACCACGGTAAATGTGGGATGCACGGATTTCTGTGTTTCATCTCCCTGTGGCAGACTAGCAGAGGAGGCTGTCCTGTGTGTCGAGGTGGCTTGGATACTTGTTTGGTGTGTTCACTTTGCCCACAGATGTGGCATGTGGTGTGAAGGGAGGTTTTTCCACCCTTTCTAGCCACTCTGCCCTCCTCTGTAGTGCTGGGTGCCCCCTGCTAACTCCTCCAGCTTTTCTTAATTCCCTCCCAGAGCAGGTATATACATGGGCTATACACTTGATTCATTCATTTAACATTTCCTGTGATACATCATAACAAGACATTTTGGCCTTTTATCCTTGGCCTTTTATCCTCAAGCCTCTGAGGCAGTGTTTTTGTGGCATAAATATCCCGTGTATTCCTGTGAACAATTTATTTTCACTCTACAGGTACCTGCAATTAGCAGCGATACTGGATGTATCAGCTACTCATTGCCAGAGCAGGTGGCCTCACTGGGCTCTCTGCACTGCAACAAATCAATAGCTTTGCACTGATTTAGAGGGAAAGAGAGGGGAAGAAAAAAGACCAACAGTTTTATCTTTCTATCTTTCTTTAAATATAAATAGAGCAATTTGCATAAATTCTGATCAGAATGAAAGAAAGAGCTCCTTTACACAAATGTTTCTGTTCAGAAACAAGCCAGTCTAAAATCTCCTTTGGAAAACTTCCCTCTCAAGTGACAGCAAAAAGCTACTATGCTGATTTAAAGAGGTTACAAAGGAAAAGCTATTTTTCTTAAAAGTATTAGAGACTTTTGACCTTTTAAAAATAGACAGTTGACACTTTCTGCTGCCACTTCCCTTGTGAACATGAAAAACTTGTCTCCCTACCACAATTTATTGAACACCAGGGAGTAACAGGCTAATATATCTTAGCAGTTATTGACAGTACAAAAATGAATCCAAACACTGACTCTTCTCATCATCTCTTTACTGTGCTGAAGATACACACATTTTATTAACCTGACTAAATAAGCAGGATATCTATTTAACCAAGTATTAATAGTGATTTCACACTTAGATCAAAATAGCGTATATGTAAGTCTTTGAAGGAGATTATCAGGAGGCACCAATGCTGTGCCTTCCTCCCTTCTCCAAAGGGCATGACACCATGCTCTCGAATAAATCAATGCAGACATGGGAAAAGGAAAATGCAAATTTCCACACAGCAGACGGAAGCAAAAGGGATTTTGTTCCTATCGGTGCTTTAGCACCATGCCAGCAATCCAGATAAAAGTCTGTGGAGAGTTTGGCTGCATCAAATTAACTGTCCATGTAACAGTTGTAAATTGGTCTCTCTAACCTGAAAAAGCACATGATTAGTCTGCAGAATTGGAACTGATAATGACTGGATCCAACAGCAGAAGCCACATTATTATAAGAGCTGATTTTATAATCAGCACAGTTTGGGGGGGTAGGTATCTCCTCATACTCCAACAGTATGCATTATACTAGCTTTAGTTTATTACCAGCACAGCTGAAATCATGTGAAGGTTTGTAAAGTCAAATAAGCAAGGGCTTGGTCTTTGGAGGGAATGGCAGCTTTCTGCAGGAATGCTGCTTCCCTGCAGACAGCCCAGAGAGATGGGATTTGTAACCTGCTGTCCGCGGCATTTAGGCATCGCTATATTTTACCTTTGACTAAGAAAGCTTGTAGGGAAAGGCAGCAAATAAGGCTGAAATAAAACCACTCACTCTGGCAATGGCACATTTTTCTCAGACCTGATGGGCTCCAGAGAATCTTGAGATCACACTGGCAGACAAAGGTGGTTGTTCAGATGAGGAAGG
Source organism: Loriculus beryllinus (assembly GCA_039877255.1). NCBI lineage: Eukaryota > Metazoa > Chordata > Aves > Psittaciformes > Psittacidae > Loriculus > Loriculus beryllinus. Next base: position 3,925 of record JBCJKH010020928.1, on the reverse strand, counting down.
GACCTCCTCCTTCAGAGATGCTGACACAAGCTTCTTGTCCACATTGTAATTCCCTCCATGGAAATAGGCTGGCAGCATTTATTGCCACTTACCTTTTATTACTTCTCTCTTGGTTTTGATAGCCAGCTAATGATGAATAGTTTTATTAAGATGACCTGGGCAGATGAGGAGACTACATGTGAGATAACCACTCAGGAGAGCAGGTGAATGAGGAAGTAGGGGAAATAATTTCTGGGGAAAATCAAAAGGCAGGCTTTTTTAGGCTTCCAAGACCCAAAGCCTAGTGGCAGCCTTTCCAAACCAACCATCTTGAAGCAGGTGTTCCCAGACACTTCAACAGACAGTTCTGAAATGCTTTAAGGAAGCACATGTGCACAAGAGGCCTCTGGAGGATGGTTCACTGCTAGCTCCAATACATTACAGAAACGGGAAGATCCAGAATAGTCAGTGCCTCAGATACGCACAATTAAACTTTATTGCTAAGACTGAAAATGTTAAAAAACCTCTTACTTCTCAGATCTGGCATTAAAAATCTTTCCAGGCTTATGAAAAGTCTCTTGAGTATTCACTAGAGCAAATCATGCACTGTGTTACACCTACTTCAGTGAAAATAAATCTCCATGACTGGACCTATCATGAGAAAAATATTAGCATTGCCTAGTGTTAACTGAAATCATGAATACAGACATTCTCTTACAGCTGCTAACACCATCCACTATATCTTTGCAATGTCCTCCTGAAGGGATTTAGGTTTCTCTTATCCAATGGTACGATCTCCCTGCAAAATAACCTTCTTCCTGTACAAAGACTTCCTTCTGTTTTGTTTTCTGTTCACACTCATTCTTCCCTTCCACAAAAGCTGCTTACTGTTTTTATGGTTTGTGTATGAGGTCTTGACCCTACAAACTCTAATGCCTGAGCTTTGCCTCCAGGCTCAGCCAAGACACTACTGCATAACTATTTGCAGGACTGGGGCCCTTAGATATAACCTACCTGGGAAAAGGATATTCTTTCATGCTTCCAAAGTTAATGCCTTGCAACAGACTGCCAGAGAAAACACAAGCACCAGCAGGAAGCTACGAAGTCAAAAGCTTTACAAACCTAGTGTGCAATGAGGATTATTTATCTGATTGCAATACTGCACTATCATAAGCAGAAAAAAATATCATTAAGCTCAAATCTGCAGGTTCTTTATTGGAGGATGCAGCGATGGCACGCCATACAAACATGGGAATTGCCCACAACCCCTAATCTCTTTGCCAAGTAGCTGATACCAGCAGAAAGGAACCTGATTCAATACCTCTGGAATCTTATTTGACAAATAACTGAACAGCTCTCTATGAAAATCACATGCTTCTACCTGACTTTCCCTCAAACAAATAATCCTCCTCATCAGCAAACACTGCAAGACTGCACACAGACAGATCTTAAGAGAAGGAACTGAACATGCCATAAAACTCAATATATTACTATGTTTCTATGTTTGTGTGTGTATACAATATTCCAATAAAAGCAATAAAAGTAATAGACCCATGGACACACAGTGCTTACGGCCTCAATTCAGTCAGCAGCAGCCTTTCTGCATATCTAATTCCATTTATAAGGAAGTTGCTCATGCAAGACACAGAGGTTCTCTGAAAAACCACGCTGTGCAACTCAGGCTTGTAGGAACACCAGTTTTTTGCTGGTATCTGCTGCTGTAGTGCTTTAACAAGAAAGTCCTCAGACTGGCTTGGGGAGCCTTCAGTACCGATTCCCTCAATGGAGTCTCCATAGGAATGTGGCAAAACCCTTGAGAACCCAAAGACAATTCCTGGCCACCTGGGAATGACCTGCTTTTTCCTATGTAAGAGCACTTTTATCTCCCTGGGAGCCGTTATCCTCCACACTCTCCTGAGTCATATCTAATGGGAGACATAGAAAGAAGCTGGAGCTAGAGATAATGCAAAACACCTTACCTGAAGTAGTTCCTCCTTCTTAATCAAGGGAGAAGAGGAATGTTCTTCCCCACAGCACTCAAAGATGACTGAACAAGAAACATGGTTTGAATAAAACAGTGTTTTCCTCAGAAGTTGCTGTGTCCATTCCTTTGCTGTACTGCACGGCATATACTTAAGATATCGTTCTCTCTGGCTTCCTGTATTGATGTAAACATACCAGAACTTACAGTATTTTCACAGCATTCAAGCCTGGCAAAACCTTCTATGTTTCCAGGAAAACACTTTGGAAAAATACTACTGAGGAAGGAAGGGGGGAAGAATCCTGAAGAGATCCCAAACCACAAAAACTACCATTTGAGGAAGTCGTGCTGATGAAATGCATTTTACGATAGAAAATTAAATCTGTCATTTCTGATTATGCTTGTTGCTTTAGTTGAGACTGAAGGAGATTCCAAACTCTGCAGCAGAAGGCATGGAAGCCCATTGGTTTTAATATATTGGATCTGTAGTTCCATTAGCATTCTACATTTTAGAGTGCGCATTTTCCTGTAATTTTAACTAAGTATTGTCTTTGGAAAGCACACAGCTCAATACACGAAAGGACACAAAAGTACTCTAACTAGAAGGCAATCCTATGAGAGCAATTTGGTTTTCAGATTTAAAGGAATGCTTTGTGTATGTTAAATACCAACTTAAAACTAAAAGGCAACTGCTATATTGTTTCTTCTATCAAACTGAAACCAAAACATCTATTTTTGTATTATTTTAATGGGAAATGAAGAAACAAATATAACACATATTACGGAAAATGATCAAAGCTGCCTCTGAAAGATGTTCTATCTTGAAGTTACCCAAATCCCTAAGGATTTGGCTTGGATTCCTGGACAGGAATGCATTTTCCTTACATGCAGAAAGGTACAGCAAGTGAAAGCAACCAGCACTCCCAGAACACACCCAATTCTCCTACACAAAGGTAACGGGTTTTCATGATAGTTTTTTCTATGAGTTTGAAGATGGCTCTGCAGGATGGCTCTGGTTTAGAAATTTCCCAGGAGAATCCCTGTGCTCCGTGCCTTTGGTGAGGACAGATTAAGCAGTAGCTAAGTACAAGGGCTTTCAGGGTTTTTTTCCCCTCGGTGTTAAATTGCTGGTAACATAAAGTAGGGTACTTCAAAATGGCAGCCTCAGGACTTCTCGCTACAGTGGCACCTATTTAACTCGAGGACCACACAAAGCCTCAAACCAGATGCTTTGGTTTCACTGTTAGAGTAATTTGATCACCTGATTTAGTTGATCCTAATCAATTGTATGCCTGTCTTTCGTTTGGTTGGGTTTTTTTTATGTATTGAATTGTTTTTAAGTGGCAAACACTTTTTACTATTCCATTTTATATCTTCTTTTTCAGTTAAATGAATGCAACTTTGTGAGCATACAAGTCCCAAGAAGCCATACAGAGAACACTCCATTTATTTAAGACCTGTTAAAAGAGATTCATGCTACACAGTGGCTGCATTTCTGCTCACTTTTTCCTTTATGTGCTGCTAAAGTCAATTTAAGGACATTCATCCACTGAAGACTGAGAGGGGCAGATAAACTCATGTTCACCCGGATATGACCTGTGTTCAGTACACTCCTATCTCCCATGCAGTCCTCAGACTCATTTTGCCTCATCATTCAAACTGTCCAGAAGGGTAGCAACAGGATGCATGTTCTTACATCCTCCTCCTCTTTAAAGACGTGCAGACGGAGGCTCATTAGGAGAGCTAAGATTTGTACGTGACATGACTAGTTAGTGAGGTGCCAAAGGAGGAGAAGGAAGACCCCCATTACACGGGGAAGAAGCCTGTGAATTTCCTTTGGGTGACATTCAGTTAAAAATAAGGTGAAAATATCAGATTTGACTGGCAAAAATTTTCCATTTACCCACCCATGAGGCACAGCACTGCCAAAGCAATCCAACCTTCCTACAGTGCCACACAATGGAG
>JBCJKH010020922.1:0-24832 GCA_039877255.1 Loriculus beryllinus | reverse complement strand
TTGTCATCTGGGCTCCTGTGTCAGTGTCTAGAAGAACAGCTGCCATCAGCCTTCATTTTCCTCCCCTCATCTCCTTAAGGCAGTTTTTTATTTTTCTCCTTTTTTCATCTTTGGGAGCATACCAACAATTCTGAGTTAGTGAAGATGCTAAAAAGTGAAACATGACTGATACATCTCACCTTTTGTGCTGCTATCAGCATACTCCCTTACGTTTTATCAATATGTTCACAGAATGAAGAATGAGAAGGAGAATTTTGAATAGTAAATTAAATCTAAAGAAGAATCATTATGGAAAAAACCTATACCTGAAAAATTAGTTATTTAATACAGGGAGGACAGGTAAGGCAGTGAAAGCCAGAAGACAAACAACCTCATTTTGCTTCTGCCTTGTCTTGTAACTAAATTTGCATCCAAACTCCAAAGCCTGGAAGCTTCAGAATAAGCAATGACAATTTAATGAGTAGCAGTTCAGATACAAAAGATGAGTACAAATCAGATAGTACCAAACACAGGTTAAAAAAAAAAAAAAAAGGAAAAACAAAAAACAAGGAAAAAAACCCACTTGTGTTTCAAAAACTTGTGGAAATTTCCAGATCAGATATTTTCTATAAAGTTTTGGTCATTTACCTCATAATTTACTTTCTTATACCACAAGCTGTAGGGAAAAAATTAGAGATAGTTTTTTCAGCAAGTACTTTGGTGACTATATTGCTTTTGTTTCTGTTATTTTCACACTCATTGCTTGCTGACAATATTGCACAGATAATAGAAGCTGTAGAAGTATTTTGCTGCACTGTTTTATTATGTTGGTTTCTTTCCTCTTTTGGACAGCGAAAATTTCAGGAGCTAGGATGGGATACATCAAAACAAGGTCATTATGATTCTCTAGTCTAGGCATGTGTATCTAAGAAGTCAGTCACTTCAGTTTTTCTCAGTGGATAAAACCTGCTACTTTAAGGTCTGATTCCTTACACCTTTAAGTAGACAACAGGATAAGAAGCATGCTCTTAAAGAGTTTGGTTTTCCTTTGAGTAAAAGTCTGACATGACTGGCTCAGATGTAGGTGCTGCTTAGTAATATCTAAAATATCTTTTTACAGAAAATAGTAAATTTCTCTAGGATCAAGTCTGTCATCCTGAAAATTAGTTCATTACTTCAATAGGTCTTATTTTGTGTTAGATAGGCCAACATATTCCCTGTAATTCTCTTCACAACTGTGATTTCAGCTTCCTGGAGCTGCAGAAATTTATGCACTCCATTAAGCACAACATTCATCCATAAGTACTCTTACAAGCTTTTGAAGAATTACTCTAGAAATACATGACTTTACAGTGTGAGCAAGAATAGTAAGTCAGGGTTGTAGTTAAGGAAGTATTCTGTTTATATGCTCCATTTGGGTGAAGTTAATACAACAGGAATATATTACTTCTGCAATAGTCACCCTGAATATCCACCCTAATTAAAAATTAGACAAGTAGAGATTTAAAATTTAAAAAGTGCATTGCTTCCCTTCCATCTCTATAAGGTTAAGCACCCATTGTACACTGAGATCACTTTCTGACTTCGAAATTAAGATACTTAGGCTTGTTTTTAAATAATGGGGAGATGTTTTTTGACCTGGTGTGGTACCATTGTATAATTAGTTCCATTAGAAGGAGAACAATTAGAACAGCAAAGAGCACAAAAACCTGGAAGCCAGAATTTAACTGCTAAATAACGAATGCCAGCTCTTAATATAATTAGTGAACTAAACTCTCCCAATCCACATATTAATATTTCATACAAATTTTGAAGAAATTAAGGAAACATTGAGCATGCATAAAATGTACAGCTAGTTAGTAATATCAAAGCTGATTTCATGTGTACGTAAATCATTCTAGAAGTCTGTGTATGAGGCACAGGGAACATTTTTGATATTTTGAACATAGAAGGTATTTAGTTACTGTTTTGGGATTAATTTAATTTAAAAACACGTGAAGAGCTTTTCCACAGTGCCACAGAAGCAACAGAACAATTTTATTTTATTCCCCAGCCTTTCAGTTTTGCACATAAGGTTAGGAAATGGGGAGTACATTCTTCCATTGCGGTATATGACTAAATCTGAAATGTCCTTTTTAAGCTATTCCACTAACATATCACACTTAAATTCTCAAAAGACTTCCAAAATAGATGTTTGTTTGCCCTAGCTGAATATTAGTGAGTGCTTGGAATACGAATGGATTTCCAAAGAAATGGAGTTCAAGGTGAATGATAGGAAGAGAGATGCGTTTTTGAATGGATATGCAAGAAACAACAGAAAAGCAGCATAAGACTTAGTTGTGCCCAAAGAGCATAGGTTGAAATAAACTGGGTGAGGAAAGTGAAAAATGAGACCACACTGATCAATTTACATAATAAACTTTCCTTCCAAAGAGGTTGTATAAGTGGATGGTAACTTGTTACTACAATTGTTTATGTAGACCAGAGAACCATGGAGAAATGCAAACTTTGTAGGTTTTCTGCAGTATTATTCCAGTGTTGATTTTCAATGCTTAATTCCTCTGTTCAGGCAAGCTGTGTTTAAGTTGATGATCATTGGCTAATTAAAAGTGAGTACAATCTGCATGAAATATCTAGTGACCAAATAGGCAGTGCAGGCTTTTTTTTCTGTTTCTATTCTAGACCTGAAGGTGTGGGGTGTGGAATGGATAGGAAAGAGGAAGATGTGGTGAAGAGAAAGGCACTGCAGAAGGAGCCACAACCTTCTGCAGAAGGTTCAAACTACCTCTTCTGACAGCTATCCTGGTGGCCTGTGTATGCAACCATAATCATTAATACAGATGGTGCAAGTATCCAAATCAAAAGCTAAATTTTCAAACTTCTTGCCCTGCCCTAGAATTTGGAGCAAATGAAAGGATTGTGCTGATTTTTCCATCCTTAATAACTGAACCCACAGCCAAAGAGAAAACCAGCTTTGTTTATCCATCTGTCTCCTTAATAGCTTCTACATTTAATAGGTTGGATTTTCACATTCTTTTTCCTGCCAATTAACTAAATCTTTCCAAACTGTTTGCTACCCTCCCTGAAAACATGAGCAACCTTTGCCCTACTCAAATGAATTAACACACTTTGAAGCTGAGCAATCTTATTACCTTGCCAGGTTATATGGAAGTTGCAATTTGGAGAGTTTCCTCAAAATTACCACTGAAGTTATGTTACACTTCTGCATTTTGTTTTTATTGCGTAGCACTAATTATTCTGAAATGCAAAAACTTAATTCACTGACTTTAAAAATCACAAATGACAACAATAGGCCAATATTACTAGCCTGCCAAATCATTTACCGAAAAGATAAATTGCTGATATTAGAAAAGCAAGTAACTTTTGATTCCGTTTGCGCATACTGAAGCAGAAAAACCTAAGCTTGGATTTTTAGGTGTTTTATAAAGGAAAGTATGAACGCAAGATAACCAGACAGCAACCATAGTTACGTTATTGCAAAAGGAAGATCAGAAACATAAACAGTGAAAGCAAGTTAGAAGCAAACAGTAGTCATTATCACATAGAATATGCAGACCAGAGGTGAAGAGACCTTCTGTTTGCTGCTTCTGACTGCAGATCTGTCTTTCCTCCTGCACACACAGCAGACAGAAGCAAAATCATCAAAGAATCCAATGTACTTTCAGACAGTTCTTAAATCCCACTTTGAAGTTTCACTGGTTAATTGGTATATTTTTCTGTCAAAGCCATCTCTACTAGAGCAAGGTGTAGCCTCAGTTTTTTCTAGTGCTATTCACAGCTAGACTATACCATGGCTTGATCAACAGAGTCTTTTTCTCTTGATGTTTCTGGTTTCTCAGAAGAGGCCAGTGGGGACAAAAGAACACAAAGAGCAACTCAATATTTCCAGGATGGAGCATTAATCAGCTACCTCTATATTCCTGCATCTTATGGAAGATCTTCTTCTCAGACTTCAGCCTTTTTCAGTCCCTTCTTTACTTGTGACCAGCAGAAGTCATTTGGCTCTCCTAACAGGCTCTCTTCTAATTTAAGGTTTGCATCAAAAGTTCTTTTGTTGATTGCACAGTATAATTTAGCAACTGTCATTATTATCCCCACACTTCCCCCAAATACATTATAGGTGACCAGCCTTACGACAGTATTTGAAATGCTCCACATTTAATCGTTTAAGTACTTTGCCCAACAAGCAGTTCTGTTAATTATTGTGAAGATAAAAGACCATTCCAATAAAAGGTAGGAGGCAGAATAAAACCCCCAAAATAGTTTTCCCTTTTAATTTGAAATCCTGAATGTGACATTTCAAAAAAATCGTTATGGCTGCAGTAGTTGTGAATTGTGAGATATTTGTGTTAATTATGTTATAAAGTCATATGGCCCTGCATATTCTCAAAATGAGACTTCTAGCAAATTGCTTCAGGTTGTATAAAAAAAAGGTCTCTATTTTGTGTTGCACAAAGGGCAGCATTCATTTTATGTATTATTTCTGAAACAATCATAAATAAAAAGAATCATGTAACAAATATGAACGTGAGCTTTTTCATCTTCATTTGTTCCCAAGCCTAAAGTAAGACAATGATTGATGGATGTGTTAAAACAGTACTCCCAATACCAGTCTTGCCCTTTAGCAATTTCTCTGTATTTTTGTGCTATTTTAAATAACCACAGACTCTGGTGAGAAACTTATGAAGATGTTTAAGGTTGCCTTACCCCAAATGCAATATTTTAAATTAAAACAGATACTGATTCTCATTGCAATGGATGCAACCACAATATTTTATAGACAATGCAGCTTTCCAGCCTCAATCAATTCACAGAACCAGTTATATTTGATCAGTGAGCTTTCTGCTAATATCTCATGTAATCTTTTTTTTTTTCATGTCCTTTGCACTAAGCAGATACCATGATGAGTTTATAAAAACATGAAAGAAAAGGCAGAGTTTTCTCTTTCCGAAGAAAAAACATCTGATGTAAATTATGGCTTTTTAGACTTTTCACATGGCCACGTGCAGAATATTTTTTAAAAACTTCATTTTATTCCCTCTATTTAGAAACAACACTATACATGGCGAACTTTAATAATGACAGTGAGACTACCTGTATCAATAAGATGACTTGCTCTCATAAGACAAGATCAGGTTTATATCACTGTAGCTGGATGGCTGTTACACTACAAGATATATTATCAGCATCTACTGCAAGCGAAAATGCCCTTTGCTGGATTTTTTTCTTTTTTTTAGTTATTTGAACTATATTTTAGAACCAAACCTCATGAAAACAAAAAAAAACCAGAGAAGTTCTTAATTCAAAGAATATAATTTATTTTCAGCTGAAAAATTGACATTTTCTCAAAACTGACATTTTTTTGTTGCAGATTTCTTGAATTTCCATAGTTATGGGGGAAGGGAAGAGATAAAAATCACGAAACATGGAAATTACCTGTGTCTGAAAAGTGTCTCTTTTTGGCCAACTTTATGATTAAAAAATATAGTGAAAAGGATTGTACAGATATTTGTGGCTTAATCCCCTAGCCCACAGACATCTTTTATATTTAGAGATTAAAAAGGCCTGTGTGTTCACTTACAGTCTGGATTCCCAGTCTGATCCAATACAGTGGATCTACACAGTCATGTAGAAAGCTGTCTAAAATATCTATTTGAATAGTTCCAGATGGAAAATGGAATCTGGTTTCATATACTCATTAATTTTCAGTTTCCTGGATGTATACCTGGACTTTTTTCTCCTCTGTTTTGCCAGTGGGAAGGTATGATATGAGATGTCATATTCTATTTTCTTGTATAGACCTTGCACAAGATTTGAACCTATTTCCTCTTTCCATTCTCAAGGAAAGTAGGGTTCAGTCCTCAGTTTTGTGTTGACATTTTTTTAATGGCACATTTAAACCTCTCTACACATTTCAGATCTCCATATATGCCACTAAGTAAAATAATACATCTGTTTATAAAAACATGAATGTATGAAAGTAACCTGCAGTGTATGAAATGTTCAGGAATGTCTGAACAGCTGCAGATTACACAATTCTGCAGACCTATTAGCTTTGAAATTACCTGTCTGATACTTATAAAATGCAGTCAAAAAGTAAGAAGGGCTGCATGAAAGTGCTGCTCATTTAAAGGCTTTTTTCCCCCCCTTAATATACTGGATGACAAAGGTCTTTCATTATTGTAAGTTTTTCTGCCTGCAGTGCAGACAGCAGCAAGTGGCCCTTGTGTTTTACAAACTGTCTTGGATTATAAGATCTTCAGTGGGACAAGAAAATAAACTAGACTAAGGGCAGAACAAAGAAACCTCAGTATTAGCAGGTCAACAACATTCATTTACATTTCAGAATAGCGTCAAGTATTTGTAGAGGCCAATCAGAATCTGCCCATAAAAAATATATGAGTTTAAAAGGCAGCAGACTAAAGCCTCCAGTATGTAATAAAGACATAAAGAAACAGTAAAATGAACTTCCTGAAGTGATATTCTTGGCTTTTCATGCATTCTGTTTTCACGATTTGCTCTATGTTCCATGTAACATTTATAACAAAAAGACACACCTAAAAGAATACAACCAGAACTAAAGGAAGATATACACAAACATGCAAAGGCCAAACAGATCTACAATACTGAGTGCTTTATACATTTCACCTTGGTTGGGTTAATGGCTTCCAAGTAAATTGATCCAAAGTTGTCTTCCATAATAGTATCAGAAGAAAAACGTAAAATGAACGTAGTAAATAAAACTGTTGATCTAAAATAACTTGGGCAATTGCAAACAAAGGATGTTATTCTGTATGCATTGCACTTCTGTTATTTTAGATTCTCTTCCTAAATATAGCACCCTATTTGCGAGAGGTTCAATTCATGTTTTCAAGGACAATGCCGTGGAAATCTGAAGAGCCTTCTTTCTTTTCTGTTACTCTGCTGCCAGGCAATTAGTTGTAGGAGGAAAAACGGGGAATGTATTTCTCCTTGAAGTATGCCAAGATTCACAGTCTGAAGAAGCAATTTTGCAATCCTGAATTATGAACTGATCACATGACCTTGAAGCCTCCTGAGTTAGGAGGCAGTTCCCATTAATGGGCTGACAAAATGTCACCTTTGTCTCTAAGCAGCAATGGAAAGGTAAGATGTAAATGTTCCTTGGCGGCAACTAGTCAAGCTGTCAGAGAAGGGCTGATTCTGCCCAGGACTGCAGAAGATGGCAGATCTGCAGAGGTGTTTCTCATGTAAAAAGGCATCCCTGCACCTGTGGAAAGGCTTGGGCACACCACCTTCTTCCAGCGATGAGGCAAACCTGAATTCCCAGTGTCACTGTCTTGGCATATCAAAACATAAGATTCAAGCTAACCTCAACAAAATCATTAACTTCAGAAGATCTAGTCCCAGCAGTAGATATGTTTGCATAGGTTTTCAAGATCAGGCTTTATATTTGCAAATGAGATTTCAATAGAGAAAAGCATGCTGGCAATAATATGAGATTTATTATAAATAAAGAGCCTAATTCCTCAGTTCATCACTCCAGTATTGCATTAATGAATTTTCATGGAGTTATTGCCACTGAAAAACTCTCAAGATTTGAACCAATGTAAACCTAGAGTAATGTACTATTGAGTTTTTGTTCATTATGTGTGGGGAGTATGTGCACAGTAGAACATTTTCTGCAAGGTCTGGGTGTGAGTGGAAGGGTGGGAGCAGGCTTTTCCTTCTTTCCTTTTCCACCTTACTCGTTTCTGTGTATTATGGACTTTTTGTGAAAATAGTTTGCTGATTAAGCATCTGAAGCAAATACCATTTTAGTTAGTCTATGGGTTAAGTTACTTATGAATGAATAATTTTTCACAAAATGAAAGAAAGCAGGAACGAAGGGACAGTGTATTAATTTCTACACATTATCATCTCTGTTAAGGCTGGCATTCACTGAAATTTTAAACTTTATGACTCAACTGTTTTAAGAAGAAAATGGTAATGCAAGGCAATTTATGGTTTAATTTAAGGACTTATAAAAATACTCCAGGCTTTCAAATCAGCTGTTAACATTTGGCTTTCTAATGGAATATAACTTCTTTAGCTATCACAGCCTCATTTACTGTACTAGAGCACTCTGCTTTTCATCTACTGTGTGGAAAAAAATACTATGTATTTACCATCTTCAACATCTTTATCCATAGCACTAAATTCAACAGGAAGGCATTTGTGAGATTAAGCCATAATACACAATCCTACCAGGAAGTCAGAAACTGCACCAAATCATCATCAGCAACCTTTCTGAGCAGTGGAATTAGTATCCGAATGTACTTGTGAATGGATTTACAGATACATTCTTTTTGTTTTTCATTATGGCATGCACCAAACAAAATTAAACTACTCCTGGAGCTGGTCAGACCAGGAAATGAAAAAGGTACATCCATTAGATGCAAGAGAAGGCAAGATTAAGATAAAAAGTTTTATCCATTTCTGGTAGATAAAAGTGTATAAGTTAAAGACTTCTAAGGGATGAATCTGAAAGATGTAATTGCATGTTGCCCACAAGACATATGAACAGAATGAGATTAAAGATGAAGGAACCCCTCAGAAATGCACTGGGAATTTCTTGCATGGAGTTCTTAGTGTAAATCTACCGCAGAAGACTTTCTCTCACCTCTTTTCCATCTCTACGCAGCAAGACTGTTGGAAAGGGAACATCTTAGGAGCAGTCAATGCCAGCATGTGGCCATCTGGTTCTCCTGGGAGCAGCTCATGAGATTACAGTGACTGGAAGGAATACACATATGGAAGAATCTTCATTGTTCACTATGAGTTTTTCTGCTAGTACCCTGGAAACCAGTGATGCCACTGTCTACACATGACAATATAGGTTTGATCTGGTGTGAATTGGCTGAAAAAGTGTCAACACCTTAAATGGAAAATCATGAAAAAATCTAAAATCTTCTGGTTCTTCCCTCCCAAAACTAATGAAAATATTGAGTTTGTTTAGGGCTCGTTTTGAATAGGAGTCTTGGATTTCCTTAATGACCATGTATGTTCACCCTTGAGCTACATGAGTTCCATAAACAGTATGTTGTAAAGTTGAGTCAGTAGTGTTGCTTAATTGTTTTAAAGGCCAAAGCTAGGAAAGTCTGGAAGTACAAATTTAAAGTAACTTTAACATCAATTTTAGTGAAGCTAAAGGTCAACCTAACAAGCTGTGAATTTTTAAAATTCAAGATGTCTAGAGACAATATCACAGCTTCATGACAAAATGTGAGGAGGCAAGGTGCTTGTTATTTAAATCTTTTCTACAGAAGAGTTCAAAGGAATAAGATGCCTGCATGGGTCCATAAGCCTTAGGTTCTGGGGGAGAAGATCCCTGTGTAGATTTTGTTGAAGTCACCTTGTGCACTGCAGTCTAGCACTTGCTTTTGATATTTATTAAATACTGAACTATTTTTTTCAATAATTCCAGATTTTAAAATCCTCTTGCACTAGGAAGGAAAAAAGAATGTTTTCCATAGCGAAGAGAAAACTCCTTCTTTACGGTAACTGAAAAGAGAATTTGAGACACTGAGAAGAGGGTGTGGAAAGTAATATTAAATATTTTTTATTCATTTCTATCAATTAGTTCATAAAGACGAGAAGTTTTTTGGTTGGTTGGTTGCTTGCTTTTTTTTTTTTTTTTGAGATTTGATACTCTGAAATATAATAATTCTGTAAGACAACATCATGGATTTAGCTCTGTGGCTATCTTTTCAGTACTAAGACATGTAGATATATACTTACAGACCCACTTTACACAATGGTTATGAACTGAGTTAAAGCTCATTGCAGCAAGTGGCTGTTTTCACCTTGCTTACACATCCTCATAGAACAACCAAACACAGAATTTGACTTGTTGGATGGAGCACAGATGAGTAGAGGTATTGCAGTTCAAATTTCTGAACTGCTGCTGACACCAGACAGGAATCAGATACTAGTTTCAAAGAGACAGTGAGCTGTGATGTCATAATCTGATAGGCACATTCTCCCAGATTCTTCCCCTTAGCTTCATAGTCCTTCCTTCTTTTGTCTTGATTTGACCTATTCCTGAGTCTAAAATACAATCTGCTGCACATTTTCCAGCTGTGATTTTATATTTTACTGTTCTGCACTTCCTTTGGGGCTCTTTCTTTTCTAATTATCACACTAAGTAGATCTGGCTCTCTTGCTCACAGCTTGATCACTTTTTTCATGTGTGATACCATCTGCCTAATAGGCTTTCTTATCTGGCTTGGAGGGGGGGACACTGCTTTTGTAGATTCTGCTGTATATCCCCAGGGATTTTAATCCATGTTTTCTTATCATCAAAAAAAAAAAAAAAAAAATCCCTTCTCATATTAAAGCTGATTTCAGCAACAAGTTGTCTAGCCTCATGTAACAAAATATGCTTTTTCTGTGGCAAGTTCATACAAATCTCATAGCAAGACTATAGCCAGTCACAATCTTTTCTATTCAAATGTGTACCTCCACATAGAGACAGTCATCTTATGCATGTCCTGAAAGAAACATATTTCCTTTTTTCTGTCACCTGGCAGGGCAAAATTCTCACCTAGCACAGATCAGTGTCTATCTGATTGATTTTATAGATTATAATAATGCAATGTTGATTATTAGGACAGATCTAATAATTTTATAATGATTGTTTCTGTTCGACAAATTAATAATAGAAATGCTCCAAGAAATTAAATACTCAGCTGCCAGTGGGGAGTGCAGGTGCCTGGGGCTGAATTGAGATGAGCTTGTACAATTCCATATTCCTTCTGGAAGAAAGGTCTTGCTTTTTGTGTGTAGCAATGCCTGTGGCATAAGAGCCAGAATATTGCCATCTGATTTATTTACTGTATAATTCATTGATTAATCATTTCTTTTCATTCAGTGACACAAAATACTATACAGAAATATTTAATATATACAGAAACACCTCCTCTTTAGTATGATTGGATTTGTATGCCAGAACTGTGTGAAAATTAGGCAGACAATAATAACAGAACAAATACGTTCTGCAAATTTTACTTTCACAATTGATTGTCTTAGTGTTTGACCTTGTGAAGGAAGTTATAATTGATACTTAGAAATCATTATTGTACTTTCTTATTATATATATATTTTACACTTTCTGAAATCCTGGCCCTCTCAGATTTCATGGTAGAGTCCTTGATTTCTAGAAGACCAAAATTTTATTCATATTAAGCCATTACCTGATATGTTGAAACCTTTGTTATAAATGGCATTAGGTTTATATAAAAACTGTGCTAAGAATATGGCTGTGAACATCCAGCTTCAAATGGATGAGCTCTCATCTTTTTCTCTTTAATGCTCTATTTGCTCTTACACTGTAAAACCTACTAGACAAAACACCAGATTATTACATAATGTGATTAAACGCCAGTGATTTCTCCAAGTTTACCTCAGCAAGATGTAACTCCTAAATTTGGGGGGGTGTGTCAAAACACATATGCAAGGAAATGGTAATTTATCACATTAATGAACAAGCAGAAAAAGATTTACGGAAGCCTTCCCAGCAGCTCTGATAGATGGGATAAGGCTTCTATAACGGTTCAAATTTTGGTTTTGTCACATATGTCTCATAGGTGCTTGCTTTGATTATGGTCATAACATAGGTTGAGATTAATTCCTTACCTTTGCTTACTAAGTATGCATAGAATCATCATGTTCTGTTTCAACTGGTGCTTTAATGTTGGAAATAATAGAAGTATCACCCTCACTACAGAGTTTGAGCCAGGCTTATCTTGTCCTTATTGCTATTTTAATCCACATCAGCCAACCTGAATAGACACATTCCTAGTGGCAGACAAAATGATCTGTCAGCCTAGAAAATACAGGTATGGTGTAGGGACAGCACAAGAATTTTATGATGCTAACTTTCTTCACCCGAAGTGGAAATGCGCTTTTGTTCCAGTGGCCTGAAACTGCTGTTTCAGCTGAAATATGCTTCAGTGCATTCCACAATTATTTTAGCACTTGCACAATGAAGTACAATTAATACAAGGGGAATTTGGATTTAGCCACAAATATCTTAATTGTCCTGGTAAGCCTATTTCACAGATCAATGTTTTTTCAGTAGTTCCTCCATCCTAATCTGAATGCAGTGCAACAGAAGCCAGTAAATCTCACTTATTCATTAATTCTGTCATCAAGGGTTCCACACATAGCTCCATTTTCATTCCTGTTACTTTATTTGGTGTCTCAGTGGATATTGAATAGACTCTTGTGAGTATTCTGACACACTCTACTGAATTGTTTGACTTTTCACCCATGTTTCTTAAAAGCCTATAGTCTGACACAATTCAATATCTATTACCTGTTGGCCAGCTTGAGTACCTGTGAAAGACATTCCTCCATTGAGCTTTGACTTAGAGGAGCCTGTAAATTTTAGAACAACTGCATTGCAAACAGGACATCTGGAAGGATATAGCACATCTGTTCAAGTACTGGCCACCCTGATACATATTCCATTACAGTAAAGTCCACCCCATTATTGAATTTATCCACCATCATGAAAAATATGCCACTCAGTGGAGAAGAAAATAAAATTGGGGTGATTATAGTAGGCAGAAACAAAATAAAGTCACAATAAAAGCCTAAGAGAAAGAAAACCCACAAAAAAAGAATGAGAGCAGCTACAAATAATAATTAGAAAAAAGGAATATAGGACAATGGAAAAAAGAAATACAAGAGCCAAGATATCAGCATCTATAAAAATTATATGGCTCAAATAGCATATACTTAAATACTCTCTCTCAAAACATTTAATGTTAGTAGTGCTTTGTAAGGTAGAAAGAAAGTTGAGAAATGTCTCAATTTTAAAAGCTCTTATATTTTCCAGAATAATAGTAGTATAATAATAATGTAGCAATAACAAAGTAGCATAATAATATGGTAGTAGCTGTAACTAGTAAAATGAAGAGTGAAGTATAACTTTGGTTCTTTCTTCTACAGTTTTCCACCTAGTTCTGTTGCAAAATATTCTTAGCTGTTCTTCTTCTCTTATAATTATTGGAGACACGAAAGATGCAAATTGTATGTCTGGTTACCCCAGTTTGCCTTCCTGAATAGGTTTTATGTACAGAAGCAACTTGTAGGTTTTATGTACAGATAGGTTTTATAAAACCTGATAGGTTTCATGTACAGAAGCAACCAACACCTAGTCCAGACAGAGAAGGCCAGGTAAGAATATATCTTCTGAACATGAAGAAAGGTATTTATTTCAAGAACCTGCATGCATTGTACCCACTGATGTAGAGGAGTTGCACCATGTTCTCAGATCTTGGAGGATTTTCAGCTGAAAGGCTAAAATTAGTAGCCCTTGAATCTACATTTTAGAATAAACCCAGAGAAAGATGTCAGCTTTATTATTCAGACTTAAAGAGGTGAATAATTAAGACAGCATTATCAAACCCAAATCATCAGTTTAAATATTTCTCATGATCTTAATGAAGATGAATGTGAAAGGAAAAAATAATCAGACATTATAACTTTCTGACATCTATTTATAGCATATTCAAATCTAAACCAAATGTTTGATTTTTAACACTATTGGTTTTGGTAGAAGAAATTAAGTTCTGAGCTTTTTATTTTATTTTTCATTATTTTAATTTTTATTCATGCAAATTAAAGAGCTGTCAAATCCAAGAGACTCCCAGTACTCTCAGTGTGGGTTGACACCCCCTGCACCTCCTCAATCTGGACAGTCTGGTGTCTGTTGCTGCCAATCCAGATCCAGAAATGCTGCAGTTCTTCAAAAGCTGAATCTTCTCAGGAAGCCACCTCTGAGTGAATCAGAGCACCTACACACTTATAAAAAGACCCATAAACAAGAATGTGGCCTGTTTGGTATCAAAAATATCAAGGTAATAACCAAGCTTAGCAAGCCAGCCACTAGAAGTTCATGGAATAGGTGCGCTGGTTTGGCCTTGCTTTTTTGTTTTGTTTTGTATTTCTTTTCTTAACCCAAGCCAGACTTGTTACTCTTCAGAGTGTAGGAACTCACTAGCTCCCACAGGCAGCACCTCATGCCAGATTTAAAGGGCTGTCTAGAAGGGATGAGTATCCTCCTTTCCCATTAAAGCTTCTTTTTAAGATGAAGCGAGGAAGGCTAATTGGGCCAAAGACAGGCATTATGCTTTTGTGTGACCCAGGAGACACTGTTCCCCTGGGCTGCCCTATGCATTTAGCATCAGAGTGTCTTTTGACACTACATAGCTTATCATTAAAAGAGAGCAAGAGGGAGAAAGAGTGCAAGGACTTCTCTCCCAGAGTAAGCCTCTCCAGCACTGCACTTGAAAGTCATATATGTACATCCTAAATCCTAAATGGGATAACTGAACTTTACATTTGATACCCTTCTATATCATGAGTATTTTGCTGTCATAACATATATTAAAAAAAAAAAAAAAGAAAGCACTTATAAAACATAACAGCCAAAATAGACATTGTTAACCTGATGGATTCAGCTCCTGCAGAGCAACATAGCACACATACAGGTATGCGGCACATAAGCATTTTCCTAATAAAATTAGCTTGTCACACAAACCTCCTCATATTCTATTCCCAGTTTTTTGAAGGGAAGACTTGTTTTCTAAGAGCCTTTAATTTTACTGTGTACCTTGGACAAAATTTTAGCATTGCTGCTGACCCATGGTCTTCCTAGCACACATGAGATTTGCTTATTAGCCAGCCAGGTCATTCATGACTTTCTTTTGATAGTTTTTGCAGCAAACTGTATTCAGTCTCAACAGCTCAGAATAAGTAATCTTTACTTATGCTGTGTATCACTGAAAGAGTTTGCTGCAATCCAGGAAAGCCAAGAACTTTTTCCTTTTCCTCAGTGCAGCATTCTGAAATATTTGCCAGTATTTATGGTGTAACTTTTAAAATGTTTTAAAATATGTCTTAGAGTCTGGAATACAGATTCTAATTATACTTCTAGAATTATGTCTAACATCAGAATCCCCCTTCCAGGGGAAGTCTTACATTACCAGTTAGTCAGGCATTCTAAACGATTTCACCAATACACTCCAAAAAGAAGTGCTCTCATTGAAGAACTTTCCTGAGGAAAAAAAACCCACAAAACCACTATTTGAAATAAAAAGAAAGAATATAAAAGAATATAAAAGTTGTTTATTCTGTTCTTCGACTATGTTAAAGCATATTGTTTAAAAAAAAAAAAAAAAGAAAAAAAAAAGGCAACTAAAATGCTGGTTAAATTCCATTTAGTTTATTAATTAAATGGAGGAGTTATTGATGCTAAGGTTCTTCAAAACGTTGTATATATTCTAAGTACATTGGTATCCTAAAGGGGCCCATTTGACAGAATCTCCATCACACACAAATGGTAGATATGCAGTGTTACCATAGAAATGGGACAGCACGCAGAAAGAGACATATAATCATGTGTGCAACTTGAATGAAGACATACATAACTATGCATGGGAAATCAGCATGCAGAGTTTTCTTCCTAGAATGATGAAGGGATTGCTGTTCATGAGATCTGTAGTGTCTACAGTGGCTGACTCCGAAGCAGAGTACAAAGGGGAAACAAAAGAAAACATTCAGTGAGACTCCATGCAGAAGGTACATATGGGTAAGATAGGAAAATGAAGTATATGAAAATGTAGGAGATGACAAAAGTAGAAGAAAAAAGAGACTAAAGAAATTTTGAGGGTGAAGTGAAAAAGAATACAAGCAAGAACTTAAGAGAGAAGGGAGTTGAGAAACCTAAGAGCAGCAGAAACCATAGAGAAAACAGACTCAAAATGGAAAAAGAAAAATGAGAGGCAGTGCAGGAAAGTGAACAGAAAATGGAAAAGCAGAGATGAGAATAAAAATGACCATTGGCTGACTTACTGAAGAAGCCACATATCCCATATTTTGAAGATATAAAACCCAGATGTATTTGAGCAGCATCTCATAGTGTTACTTTTTTTCAGAGTTCATTGATACTAAAAACACAATAAGCAGAGTTTGTAAAATCTATTTTTTTTCACTGTATTTCTAGAAAATGGCAATCCACGTTTTATATAATGATTACCCACACCCCTCAATTCTATTAAGTTTGCTCATGGACGTTTCATCACTTAAAAAAACAACAAAAAAACAAACAAAACAAAGGTTTGAGATTAAAACTCTAAAGCCATGTTCAGATACGAGGTACCTGGCCAGCTTTTCAGCATTTAAAGAATCCTAACAGGAACTGGCAGCAAGAAAAGCATTTCTGAAATTCTGCTGGTTTACTGACATCTGTAAATAAAGGATATGGGCTCTCTGTTATTTGTTTCCTTTTGTCTTAAATTCAGGTCTAAAACTTACATGGACGGTCCTTAGTGAGGGATAAGCACACAGTTTTTATATACCTAACACAATTTTTAAGAAATATATAATAACAAAACCATTTTTATATACATAAATAAATGTGCACTCTTGGCTTTTTTGTTATTAAAAATTAATATCTTTATAAACTTTATCTTCATCTATGTCATCTACTTTTACTCTGGAAAAAATATGATAACAAGAAAAGTTTTTAGCCTTTCTTTTAGGAGTTGTCTGCAGGTTTTGGGGGAAAAGAAAGGGTTACAGTTATTTTACTTCTTAGTTTGTTGAAGTTTTGCCAGACTAGGGATTTCTTCAGGCCTTTCCAGATCTTTCGTATCTCTTAAATGTCTGTCATGGTGAAATACGGTGCCAGAAACAGATTTTTTCAAAGAATTAAAATAGCTGAAATTGTAGGTTACATAAATTTACAAACTTAAAATAAAAAAATAGCAAAAATCAAATTTGAAATCAATTTATGCACTTTTACTTAATCCAGCTGATTTACATACAAAAGTATAAAATGTACGAAATAAATAGGCATAGCTGCCACAATTAAAAAGAAAAAAAAGCAAAACCGAAAAAGCCTACTCATATTATTCCTGCAAGACATTATTTCTTCTCCCTTATAATGATTTATTCTTGTTTTGACATTACACAGTGTGCAAATTAATTCCAGAATATCAGACAATGAAAAATTTGGGATTAAAGTATATATACCTGAATGCCTGACAAATGATAAATTAGAAAGGGAATCAATCTGTTAACTTTTCCCATGTTACATTCAGGGACAAATCTCTGAAGGCACTTCCACTGTTGTCAAAGTTTCATTAAGATACAGAATCCTTCCCAGGGTTCTTCAGGTGCCAGTTTGATGGATGTGCACTACACAATGTGTTTCTGGGCACTGAAGTAGGTTGCAATACCTACTGTACAGATGTCAGGTGTTTGCTAACTTGAGCACTTAAACAACAAAAAACAATGTGAATACAGGCTAAAAACACAGACTAAACAAAGGCATAAAGCTGTGCAACAAAAACAACACCTGGAGAAGTCCATAAGTCTGGAGAATTAATGATTCTGTAAGGAAAAAATAATTTTCTGTTTCCACCATGCTCCTAAGAATTTTGAAAACATTTTCAGCAATGACTATTTAAAATTTTCATACAGTTTTCAGAAAATTGAATTCATTTGCAGTCCAGTCTTAATACTCTAAAGCATGAATAGCCCACTGTTCCATTTTTATCTTATTATGGTCTTGTTATGAAAACAAAAGTGTATATAACATGTATTAAAACATTAAGCATGACAAGTTATTTTCCATAGTGTCAGGTATGAAAATAAATAGACAGAAGAAAAATCAGACTCAAAATCCATACATTTTCTTGTAATGTTAATTATCTTACTAGTAACAAAGAGAATATAGTGAAAATGAAGGTTTGACCTTCTCTTGCATAACAAAATATGCAATAGCAACATTCCTTTTCTGCCACACGTATTATTTTAATGTTTATAATTAAAAATAAATTTGTTCATTTAAAGAACGTGGTTGCATTATTAAAGGTTGAATGGAAAGCTTTATAGGAAGACAGTGCATCAGTAATATAGCTGTCATTGCAATTCCCTGTGAATGAAATTCATTGCAGTGCATAAATTAATTTGTAACTATTACAATCCACAACATCCCAATGAAATCACAAATATACTGGGCAGAATTAACAACTTTGGAAGACATAGGAGTTACGTTAGTAGCCTTGTTATTCAATTAACATGTTGGTAGAAAGAATTTATGTGAATATTTAAAAAGTCCTTTAGTGATTTTAAGTCTTACTGCAACTATCAACTTAAAACAATTGAATTCACTCAAAAGTTTGCACAGTTGAATAACAGGTTATTTTAGAGAATGCAATTTCTACTGAAAGCAACTTCAAACCTTTTAAACACTCACTGAATGTTTTGAAAATCTGCTTACAGAATATGCTTATAATCTGTGCAAATACGTCTATTAGTGCCACATAAGCTATGTTTAATGCCTTGATCTACTACATGAAAGTGGTTAAAGCTTACATGTTGAAATATAAACATGCATATTTCAATTTTTGAGAAGGCAAACACAGACACTTTTACTGAAAGAAGAAACACTGATTTCCAAAGTATTGAACTGAAATACTCTGGTGCAAATTCACCCTCTGAAGAAAATGGGAAAGAGACTGAAAGAGACCTTCTCCTACTTTAGGTGGATCTATCAAACAGACCCTTATGCTGAAAGAGACCTTCTCCTTTAGGTGAATGTACCAACAGTCCCTTCTGCAGTACTGCAACAGAATCAGTATTGCAGCCAGTTAAATTCCCAACATCTATTTTGTCGTGTCTCATTGGTCTTAGGGTTTGAAAGCCGCTTTTAATTTTTCCACATGAATTTGTATATGCTAAGGTTATCTCTGTTTGTCCTTTGACAAGTGTTCTGTTAGCTGAGAAGAATTTCCCCCTGTTCCATGTTTGTCTGTTACACACTGAAACATTGCATTTATTTTGCTAGGTCCTTTCATTGCCCCTATAAGAAAGGCTCCCACTTTCTTAATCATCCTGTTACACTTTCACTTAATCTTTCTTAGCACAGGCAATAAGAATTGCACATGGTGCTGCAAGTGACATCTCTTCTGTCTCTGGTATCAAAGAGTAAAACCATTCTATTTACACTGGAAATAGCTCGCTCATTGCAACTTCCATAATGTCAATCCTATCGGGGGAAACAACTTTCCTTTGCTGTCAGTAACTATAATTCAGAGATAGGGATCTCTCTGACGAAGGTCTCAAGATGCTTGGCAAAACAATGCCAGAGACCTCAGGTTTTTTTGACAAACCCCTGAATCCTGCCCTGTTTTCTTCCTCTCTGCTTGCTTTCTGACTTCTGAAACTGTTGTAAGAAGCACCCATCTCATTCTTTTACATGCAGGGGTTTCTCCATATCACCCAGTACTGTGCTGATGGTGAAGCTTCCCTGAACTCTGAAAAGTCTGTATGCTAATTCTATAATTCATTCATTCTATATGTCTCATCTCATGCTAATTCCTATGATTACATGTGACTTCCTATCTATTCTGCTCTTAAGAGATTCAAATTCAAATCAGTTTTCCAAAAGTTAAATATTTTTTTTTGCCTAATTTCCTCATTTCATATTTATTTCTTTGCTCTGATGCCACTCCAAGCCTTCCTACAAAGGAACCAAACCCAACAAATTTGATGGGACATTAGAGTGCATTTTATTATCTTCTAGTCTGGAGCAATTTTGGCAACATCTGCTCATCTTGCAAGCTTTCTGATTTTACATGAAAGCAGATGATGTTACCCACAAGAACTCTGTTTATGAAGACTTTCACTGAAGAACTGTTGTTTTTCCAAATGATTCTACTGTCTTGTGGACAGACACTAAAGAATTCAGACCTGAACACATTGTACTATGAAATTTATAAGAAGTAATATAAAATGTTGTGAGATAAATAACCCATATTTTCCTCCATTTTTATAAATATATGTATACATCTTTACATATAAATACTTGGAATGCTTGACCCTTCAAATTTTGTTCAGAAGCTTTTAGATTTGGTATTTATTTACAGTGGTTATCAGCTAAGGAAAACTTAAGTTTAGCAAGCTGAAATTATTTTATAAGGTTTAGTTCTTGAAGAATCTTGAGAGTTCACAAAGGATATATTTTTAATTGCCTATGATATTCATATTTGTATCATGATAGTTATAAAAATTCAAATTGAAAGTAAAACCTAAAGCTTACATAGCTCTTTTAGCTGTAAACCTAAAACTATACAGCTCTATCTACATTTAGTTATTCACTGAAAAATATTTATTGTGAAGAATCATATTTTCTCCCAAGAAACCAACATGCAACACTTGTATTTGTGACTGAGCTTTGTAAGACAAGAAAATGTTTCATGGGGTGAGGGTTGCAGGGCAGAAATCTCATTAGTCAGTGCAAAGCAGGTATTTTTTAACCACTGGCTACCAAAAACCCTTCCTCCCAAGCATGCTGAACACTGGCTGTAAATTGTGTTTGAGCTCACAGATCTCTTCCTGGCATTGAAGGGAAAGAGACAGAGAATGCCCCAATTCCTCCTCTCATCCCCTGCTTGCTGGAACAACTTTGAAATTAGAAATAGCGGGGTGGGGGGGAACCCTAGGATGAATAAAACTTTCTACTTCCTGAACAAATACTGTAAGGATTATGAAATTCAATAAAGGCTATTTTACATGCATAAAATAAGTCTGCTTATAATCACAACCATGACCACAGTGGTCTCATTTTAAAGGGAAATGCGATGCATGGTTATAGCTGTGGAAATCACATGTAGAGTGCTGGGATCAGTCTTGTCTCAGGTGCCCAGGGGATAGGGTAAAGCACACTTCAATTTTATTTATTTATTTTTTTCTTCTGTCTTAGCTTATGGGCATGGCAGGGTGAGGCCACATGAGGAATAATGACTCTGGCCAAGGATTTACTTTCTCTAAGATCCTGTGTCCAACAGTGAGCAGCGGATGCTACTTAAGGTGCCATCTGACTCGTGCTCAAGACTTGCAGATAGACTTACCCAACATGAATCTGTCTGGGCCACACTTCTTAGTCTCTTAGTCCTCAATTTCAGGTCCGATTACATACCTAAACCATAGATATTGCGGCACTCAGCCAGTATATGCCTGAATCTTTTATTGACTAGCTCTGGGATGCAAGTGTTGGGGGATATTTTGCCTTTAACAAGTATTCACACACAAAAATGATCCGTGCCTCATGAAACGGTCTCTTCCACATGAAAGAAAAAAGCTGCAGGGCAAAAAATGTTCTACTTCTTTGAGAACTTACAAAGTGTGATTTTCTGCAGGTGATAATTTTTTGGCACAACTATAGCCACTGCACACCCTGCAGAAATATGTCCCTAGCCAAAGCTCATGCTTTTTACTGTGTGAATCAATCTCGGTTTTGTCTTCTTTATCCTTTACTATTAATCTATGCTTAAATGTGCTTCATCTATACCTCTAGTATTCTGTATTATGATCTTTGAAGAGTCTCATTAGATGGTAGAAAAAAGGGTGCCATACGCCCCATCATACTTCAAAGGAGACTTGCATTTCTTTTGTAATTTTCCCTGAGAGACGGATGGTTAACCACACAGGTATGAAAATTATGCCTGTCTATTTTTTGTAATGATTAGCCACCACAGAATTGTTTATAGACTGTATTGTGACTGGCCTTTCTCTTCTCTATTCCCATTTCGACATTAGTGTAAGCACAAAGGTTCTGATTTGCAAAACATCTGTGGCATTTGTCCATGCCTCTCCTACTGTTTATTTTACAGCCTTTTATACATTTACTATAAAATCCTAAAATTAAATACAGTGAACCCTGCTTTGAAACACCATTCTTACAGCATTTTGAATAAATAATCTAAATCAAATGCAGCATTTTGCAGTTTAGTGTGAGATGAAAAGCAATAAAACTGATAAGAAAGGTAGGAACGCTAGGAACATTTTGTTCTATTACAGTCCATCATGGTGGCATTTTGCACATTCACGTTACTGAGTTTTAAAGGAATGACATTTTTATCTGGGCAGTAAGGTTCAGTCAATTTAGGCCAGCAGATTTTCTGCCTTCTTAAATGAGGACAAAAGTTTGAATTTAAGCTCTGATTTAAGTATGTCAAACATAGCACACTGCAAATTGAGTCTGCTGCAGGGAATTAGAAGATCTAAATTGTGATAAGATGGGATCAATTTCACTTGTTATAAAGAAGAAAAGTTACTTTCTGAAACAAAAAGGAGTGAGGGGTGAGGCAGAGAAGAAATCACCCTGAGAATCATTTTCTTTCTGAAACTGAAACCGAAACCATCATTGGAGTCTTTGATAAAGGCTAACAGCTTTATCCAAAGGATAGTCCATGACAATTTCCAGTTTCATAGACATTTTTTTTTTCATGTTCTACAATGCTATGTATGGAAATCAAAGAAGAAAAGAATGAGATTAAAAATATTGTACAACTGTATATATCCTAGGAAAACTACTTGGAAAAACATGCTAAATTACTCTGAAATTTTAGCATCAATTCTTTCTTCAGGATAAGAACATATTAATAAGACATTAGCTAAGACTTGAAAGAAAGCAACATGATGCTCTTATGTTTTTCTATAGGTGACCCCTTCTCCAAAACTAATTCTTGGTGTCTGTGAACTGCAGTCAATTTGTTTAAAGTATGTTACAAGTGATAACATAATGAACCTTGTATTTGAGATCGAATAAGAAGTGAATGCAAGTGAAACATTAGATTATTTTTTAGGAAATGTTAGATCAATTCTAGAATATTTTCATGCAAAACAAGAAAGTCAGGAAATTGGAGATAGAGTGCCTAAAGTTTTGTTTTGTTACTAGGTTTCACCTCAATTTTTATCTGAGCCCAAACACCCCTTTAAATTGCAGATTTAACATTGGAAACTATTAAATGAAGCATTTACTGGAATAATTCTTGTTTTCTGGAAATGGAAATAGAAAACTAAATAGACTCATTTTGTGTTTACACTTGCAGTTGATGACAATTGCACACATTTGCCACACATAAAGATTAAGGGGAAAAGATAATTTCTTTTACATATAAATGCATACATAAATTTAAAAACACATAAATAAATAAGGAATAGATTTATAACCAAATATACAAATATACAGAAGCTTCTTATTATAAGGCTTAGACTTATTCTCACATGTCTGTAATATCTCTATCATAAAGTTTGCTTACAAACCATTGAGTGTCTGAGAGTAAACATACAATAGCATTCATAGCGAATATAGGTGGACTTCTAGGTCCTTTTACATATATGTGTGTATCCACAGTTATACACAAATGTGTATAGACAAAGAGACACACCCTCCTATGGCATTCAACATCCTACTAAAAACAAGGATGGTTTAAGTATTAATTATCTCTATAATAGCTTCTTAACAGGCCTCATCCTGCTATCTCAGGCTTGCAACCTTACTTGCACTGTGATGAGAGAAAGTGTCAGCCACTCTGTACTGGAAGGCTCATCCATGCCTTACTTTGCAAAGGTCTGCTGTAGACCACAAAACACTGTTCCTGATGTTTTTCTTTTATTATTAGTCATAAAGCTATGCCATGTATCAGAGCAGAATGGTAAATATTAACACTAAAATGCCTGATAATCATATAAACCTGGTCACAAATAGACTAGTAATAAGTTAAATATAAATAAATAAAATACAATTAAATTAACAACAAAATAAAGATACTGATAATAGCATTCATAATAATTTAAAAAACCTGATCTGGAAAGGATTTCTCAAAGTATATTACAGAGTTAGAAAAGAATATCTAATGATTGTATAATAGAAAAGCATAATCTAACAAATTGTAAGCAAATTAATGTTTACAGAAAAAATATAATGACTTCTCGCAATTAACTAATGAAGAACATGAAAAAAATGTTGTAAAAATGACTAAAATTAATGCATAAATGTTCAATAGACAAGAGGAGCAACCATTAAAAGAATGCTAGTATATGAACAGCAGGAAGCTACAGTAGGTGTCTGCAGCAGTTGATGATTTTCAAAAGAACAAAGAGAAAGTGAGGGGCTGTTATTAAGTCTTTCAAGAGAGCTGGACTTGAGCCACATAGTGCTCGGTCTGCAAATACTATGTTTAAAAATCAATCCTTTGCTTCACAGGAAGCCAATGTACTTTTGTTAAAATTAAAGCAACATGAACATCTGTCTTGGAGCCAGTTAACCATCTCACTGCTTGTACTTTCCTGGTGTTCTCTATCCTCCCATAACAGAAGGAGAGTAAAATCATAAGCACTCACAGCAACTCAAAGGTTAATAGATTTACTGCAGTATGTCTGTATGAATACACTTTAGGATCAGTGATAGAAAATTCATGCAGTCATCAGTGCAAGATAGAACTTGAGGATACAGGGTCCCAAAGTGGAAACTGAAGCCTGGATAAAGTTAGAAGCAATCAAAAACACTGAAGATAAATGAGAAAAAAACATCATGGCATGTCAGTTCACATCTTCAAAGTTACCTTTAAAAATCTCACAGATATGCTTCCAGGAATCGTTAACTACAAGATGCTAGTGTTAGAATATAACTTACAATCTCTGCCTTCAGTTAGATTTTCTTCCAAAAAAAGGTTTGAGAGTAAATATTTTGGTTTGGTTTTTTTTTTCTAGACATAGAGACATTAATATTTAAAAAAAAAAAAAAGGAAAAGAAGAAAGGAAAAGAAAAGAAGAAAGGAAAAAAAAAAGAAAAAGAAAAAGAAAAAAAAAGAAAAAGAGAAAGAAAAAGAAAAAGAAGAAAAAGAAAAAGAAAAAGAAAAAGAAAGAAAAAGAAAAGAAGAAAAAGAAAAAGAAAAAGAAAAAGAAAAAGAAAAAGAAAAAGAAAAAGAAAAAGAAAAAGAAAAAGAAA
>JBCJKH010020917.1:0-11925 GCA_039877255.1 Loriculus beryllinus | reverse complement strand
TGCTTTATTGATCAGGTACCCTCATGGAAGGCTATTCTAGTGTAATCATAGCAGCTTGAATTCACAAACCAACTTAAGCAATAAGGTTTCCTCTGTAAGTAGCCTTTAAATATCTCTAATACTCTGTTTCAAAAATATCTATCATTACTTCGATCCTGTCTCTTCCATTAAATGCACTCAGTATGAAACAGATTGCATATTATATTGCCACCAAATAGTTTCCCATGGAGTCATCCACATATGCTGGGAGGTCTGGATCAACACAGTGCTGTACCTGTGCTTATGAATACTGATGCATGCGTGTTGCTTTTTCTTGCTATGTAGTTTTGCTGTTCTCATCCTTGCTCAGATCTCGGGGTCACAACCCCGCTGTTCACTCCTGCATTCCTGTGTGATGGAGCAGAATTTGGCCTTCATGCTGTAAGCACAACGGATGCACAGGAAAAAAGCAGAGCAGGGTGGGAGCAGTCAAATCCTGGAGTTCCTACCATATATTTCCAGTTTTATAAAGTTTTTTTTGTCAGAATCTGATTTAATTTGCAATCCTGGGAGTAAAAGAAAGCTCACAGGGGTCTGGGTTGGTTTTGAGGAACTTAATACTCAATTTCATCCACATCCACTGCTGTGGAAGCTATTTAAGCAAAGGCAGAATTAATGGCAATATTTGGGTTCTTTGGGAATTTACTCCACTAAAATGAAAGCTAGTCTTTTGGGTTTAGTTCCAAATTGGAGCAAAGCAAGTTATGTTACCACTGTTGGCTTTTGATGCATGTAGCTTTCCTCTGTTATATTCCCTGATGAAAGGAACTAAGGAGTGACAGGGCATTTGGCACATGTCTAGGAGGCTGAAGAGCATCACTCTATCCTACTGCTGAGGCACTAGACCTTAAAGAAGATGCTAATGAAGCTTGAAATCACATTTGCATTGCAAATGATACAATTTGTTCTGCCTTTATACTGAATTAATTTGAACTGTTAGTTTTGTTCCAATTGTGCAGCTGAATAATGTTGCTGCTTTAGGTGGCTTGGCACTGTAAAAGCCTTCTTCATTAACAAGGCATGGTAAATTAGAAGAACTTCTATGTTGGGCAGATCATCTCTTCAACTTTCTGCCATTTGTTTGTTAGCCACCTTCAAATTGTCAAGCAACAGGGGAGTCCTGTTCTGCCTCCAAGTATGAGGTATTGATGCCGATTTGTTCAGTTACAGGAAGATTTTTAATTACAGCTGCTTTAAATGATTACCTAAAGGCTTAAACCACCTCCTAATGTGGTTTCATTGGCTCTTCTGAGTAATCAGACCGTGGAAAGGTGTGAGTTTTATTTAGTAGCTGATTAACAACAGGCAAAGTTGCAGGTCTTTGGGAAATACCTAGTTGTTTCAGCCACCTCAGCAAAAGTTTTTAAAGACCTTTGTGTAGGGACAGCAGACAGCCAGGCCTATATTCAGTTAGTCCACTGTGAAAAAGAGAATCCAGTGGATGTTACAAGAGTCTGTCTGGCTGAGAGTTGCCCAATGTCCCCATCACCTATCTGAATCTGAGAGCAAAGCTTTTACGTGGTGGAGAGCCACAGGATGTGTGCTCAAGGCATATCTGGTAGCTGGAAGACCACAGCAGCTCTTCAGGGTCCCACACTGGGTGGTTAATGAGGTCATGGGCAAACAAGTAGCTTCACCTTGAAGGCTATGTCCACTGTGAATGTGTTTCCTTGGCTGAGGATTTGGATTACTGAGTCCTGTGTCAGCATAACCTTTCTATGGATTTCAGGCTGGCCCAAACACTTCTTGCCCCTGCATGGCAGGATATGAATATTATGAGGTAGAGGTGTTTAAGCATGTTTTCCTTTGAGCAGTGCATGGACATAGCAGCTGTCTGGTTCTGCTCAAGGTTTGCAACTTCACAACAAATATCTTTCTAGGCAAGCAGAAAAACTAAGGATGAAGGGGGCTTATAAGGATGCTGGGGAGGGACTCTTCATTAGGGGACTGTAGCGATAGGACAAGGGATAACGGGTTAAAAGTTAAACAGGGGAAGTTTAGATTGGATATAAGGAAGAAATTCTTTACTATGAGGGTGGTGAGGCACTGGAATGGGTTGTCCAGGGAAGCTGTGAATGCTCCATCCCTGGTGGTGTTCAAGGCCAGGTTGGGCAGAGCCTTGGGTGGCATGGTTTAGTGTGAGGTCTCCCTGCCCATGGAAGGGGGGTTGGAACTGGGTGGTCTTAAGGTCCTTTCCAACCCTAACTAGTCTATGGTTCTATGATTTTTGTGTCATTTCACCTTATATTGCTGAAAAGGTAGCAAGTCTTGGTAACAGCTGCTCTTCTGTGTAGTGAAATCTCAGTAGTCTCAGAGCTGAATTTTAAAAGGCTACTGGTGATGATTTAGGATCCAGTTCCCATTTTTACTGATAACAAACATAACTATGCACGACATGTTCCATGAACTTTCGAAAAAGGGATGTAAGTTTAGATCCTAAAATAGTGACAGCTCTGCCTGCCTTCTGCATCTCATCTCTTGCACTGAGTGTAAAAGGTCTTTGGATATGAGAAAAGTACAGCTGAAACTCTCCCCTTAGGCATTCACCTGTGACAGGCAGTTGTTCTGACACCAATTGAAATAGTGTATCCTTAGCCCAGCCAGAAGAAAAGCATCTCAGATGATGCTTACAAGTCCACAGCTGGCTTATTGAGAAAGATACTTTGTGGTTTTCTGTGATTAGAGCCAAGCAGACAATATCAGGCCTTATATGTTTCTGGAGGGTTGCTTTTTTGGGGGGAAGTTGGGGTTTTCTTAGGTTGTGGGGGGTGTTGTTTGCTTTTAATTATATTACCTATAAGTTTGTTTTTAAGTTAGGGCTCTGTGCTGCCTCCCTCCTGACATGAGGAATGCCTTAAAGCTGTGCTATGATATATTCGAATAACAGTGTAATAAAGTACCTTAATGTTTGAAATGAAGTTTTCAAAAGGGTCGAAGAAAATCTATGTTTCATCTACTTATGCAGTAGGTAGGTGATGTACGGATATTCAGGTGCTGGTAGACTTCACATTGGATGCCCAGAATCCATTTGACTGTTTGAGATAAGCTTTTACATACTACAAAGTCTGAAGCAGAAATGTAGGAACTGACATTGCTGCTGCATGCACATAAGAAAGTGGGGGTTTAGTGTGAGGGATTTTTATTTTTACTTTTTCACACAAAACAAGTTTTGCATGTCCTTAAGAAGGGACCTGTTTAAATTTCTCACTGGTGGATTACAGCTTTTTTTTTTTTCTCTCAATGAAAAACATTAAATAACAAAACTTAACACAAACTAAAGAATTACAGTACCCTACAATGAAGTTACTTTGATTTATTTTCCAAGGAAGTTCATTAGCTTACCGTCTTAGATATTGATCGTACTTGTACAAGGGATCATCTAATTTATTTTTGTTGTTTACTTGCAGTAACTTTAATCCACCTTTTAAATGCTGTTTTATACTCTGGTCATCATTTCAGATATCTGTATCTGTTTGCAAATGTAACAGGAACATATCCTTAGATAGTGACCTTCCTAAATGCGGTGTGTATCTGGCTCAGTCGGCATTTCCTGTACTTTCTGGAGAGATGTTTGGATAATTGTAGAGCAGTTCGGCTTCATCTGCGTACAGAGACGCATCTTTTTTTTGGCTCTTGGCAAACAGAGTCTTCAGAACAGTCACATCTACAAATTATTTAACTTTCAAATGCTCATTAAATCCTTGGCTCCTTCAGCAGGCTGTGCAAGTGCCATGAACAAAATTCTGGAAGGCGAGGGAGGAGGAGGAACAGGATAAAAATTGCTTTTCCTTCACATTGTTATGCCCTGCGATGTATTACTGTCTGGTCATGCGCTGTCACTCATCTGAAGTGTCCCATGCAATGGCCAGGGAGTGCTGTAGCATATAACAGCTTCCCGTTACTAAGTTCCTAACAAAGCTTGACTAGCAGAAAGGTTGGGAGATGCTAATGAGGAATTCTCATTCAACTTCCTAAGTTTTGTTTGCATCAGAGCAGTCTGAAAGGAGGCTGATGCCTTAGTATTTGCGTGCCTCACATGGCTCAAGCAAGGAGAATTAGTGCAGTGTCTGATTTAAACCACACTTTTCACCGTCTAGATCTTTTTTTATTCCTGCTGCATAATTTTAACAAGAAAAGCAAGTGAAGAATTGCTGTCATAAAAGACTCATCTGCTTTCCATTATACTGACATTTAAGGATTGCACACATTAAAATGCTTCTATGTGCTACAGAGAGCAACAGAAAAAACAGGAGGTTGAAATTTATAACAAATGGGAGATTTTTGTAGTTCAGCTACCCTGGGGTGGACATGGAACCAGCACTGGGAAATGATCAAGATCTCCCTCAGATAAACCTTTCCCATCGTTTTCTATATCTGCATGTCAGGGAATTAAATTGCCAGTGCGTAAAAAGTCATCTCTTAAAACACCCTTTACCCACTGTCTAATTCATATATATATATATATATATATATGTATCTATATAAATCGTCATTTTCTGCCCAAAGTGAGTTTGTTGTACTCCCTTCAGGCATAACCTTAAAGTCAGTGGCTTAATGTGATCAGGTTTTTCAGTGCCTTGCAGCCTCTACTGGAATGCAATTTTAAGAACCTTTTTTCTTTGAATTAGGAAAGCTAATTCCTCCTTTCCTTCTGGGCAGCTTCCAGCCGCTGGGATCTTTTGGTTTCTCACAAGTTGAGGCGCAGCATTTTTTGTGAGTGAGATTTCTAAAAATACTGGTGTTTTTATAAGTGAGTGGCAGACAAACAGCTCCACAGTCCTCTCCGTGGCAGAGCTGAGGGGTGTCTCTCTGGCTACAGGAGCATGGAGTAGAACATGGTCTCACAAGTCTGCCTTCCCAGGTAGCTTCAGAAGACCCCATGAAACCACAAGGAAAATTGGAAACCATTGTTTTTACAATAATATTTCAGATCTGTCTTGGCATTTGACCCACGTAGTGCAAGTCCAGGCATTTGGAGCACATAGCGCAAGTCCAGACCTGAGAGTTTTGGTTGCAATTCTGAATGATTTTCCTCCAGATCTTTTTCTCAAAGTTTCAGATAATCATAGAGCATCTAAAAGCTATTTGTAAAGAAGATTCTTCAAAACATGGGTGTAAAAGCACCAACACTTGGCTTCTCTCTCTTTACTCTTCAGCCACCACTTCTGCGTCAAGTTTATTCAGCTCACAAGTCAAAGCCAGTTTTTTTAACATCTTTCTGACTTCCTGCTCGGCTTGTTTCTTGTAACTCAAGCAGTGTTTGCCCTGTTTTGTGTAACACTCCTGTCAGCAGTGAACCTGGGCTGGGGCTGTGCTTGGCTTGGGAGTGCTGCTGCCTGAGAGTGAAGAGAAATGCTTGTTCTCCTACTACTATATCACTTGTCTTTCCAAAGAGGGTAAAACCTGAGCTTTGGTAGTAAGCTACATGTTTTATCTTGAGAGGGAAACTAAAAAGAGACACTGACAGGTTTTATAGGGTCCAACTTGCACTGTTTTTTCTGGCCCTTAGAAATCTTTAGCATCCATCTAGCTTTGTATCAAAACCTGATTTGGTATTTGGCAGTTACCCAACCTCAGGTTGCAGAAAGGATGTGTGTGTTGCTTTGTGGCAAAGAACAAAATAATTAAAACCCCACATTTGAAAGAAAAGTTTTTGGCTTCTCACAGAAATACATCTGTGTGGTTCTGGTTTTTGACTCTCATCTAGTTTTTGGAGTTGAGCATCCCTATCCATGCTACACATTCATATGTTGCAGTAAAGAAATGAACTGTCTTAGGCTCTCTGAAAACAGCCACTAATTGACCCATGAAATTCTACCCGATTCAACATCTAAGCAACTTGAAGTAATGTACAACATAAAGTAGAAGTTAGGCAAAGTTCTGCACAGCAATATCAAATATCAGATCCTATTTTACATTTTGGTGGGTGAACTTTTGCATCTGCAAATGATGATGCTCCAATTTATTACCCTGTATAAATGATGGGTTCAAACACATTCCACTGAATTTATGGCTCTGAAAGCTTTAACAGTGGGTAAGGGGAGGAAGTGAAGGAGGAGAAAGGAAGATGCTCACAGGGAATAAAAGTGAAAGGAATGAACACTTCCACTGAACCACAAATTGTTGGCCCTTTGTGTCTTGCTGATGCATTAACGATCAATACTGGCTTCCTCCCTATAGCATCTATTGCTGTGTGCTGTTGCCTGTTACTTTGCTTGCCCTGTTTTCTGAGGCTGCACAACAGGAGCTCCTGACAAGGACACAGGGAGCCAAAATCAAAATTAAGCCATAGGATGGATTATGGCAGTCTAAAGAGGAGGAATGGCAAGCTTCAACTTCTTTATTGTTAAAAAACCGGTATCAAACAGTCCTACTTCATCAAAGCATCTACAGTATGCCTGTCATTACACATAGAATCATAGAATGGTTAGGGTTGGAAAGGACCTTAAGATCATCCAGTTCCAACCCCCCTGCCATAAGCAGGGACACCTCACACTAAACCATGCCACCCAAGTGGCATGCAAGTGGGTTTGTTGGCTCCAGTGGATCCCTGTGTTTAACATTTTAAGCATGTGCCTAACTGTAGGCACAGTGAGATGAGAAGTGAAAATGTTTGGCTTATCTTTACAGTCATTAATCTTTATTGTTGAAAAACACCAAACTCTCCACACTTTATGAACGTCATAAGACCTCATGGTTGTGTAAATAAATGGATAAAATCAGGCAGTATAAAAGGATGTTGTTGTACATGCTAAAAAAATCCCAAACAAACCTCAAAGTATTGTTTTCCCTGTTTGAGGTGAATCCAGGTAAAACTTGGTATATAGGTTAGTGTTTAAAGTGCACAGGAGATCAAGGGTCCTAATTCTAAGTCTGAGAGTAATATCAATGAATTAATGCAGTGCAAGCCTGATGTGGGATGAGAGGCGTAGATTAGTTATTTCATGCTTGCAGAGGTATTCAGTGCAGGAAGTGCTACTTTAATCATTTGCCAGAGCCTAGCATTTTTTTTCAGATTTAGGGAGCTCCTCCAATGAGAATTACAGAGTCATCGAATCATTTGGGTTAGGAAAAGACCTTTAAGCTTATCAGGTCCAACCCTTAACCGAGCACCACTAAACCATGTTTCTGAGTGCCACACATCTTTTAAATACCTCCAGGAATGGTGCCCCACGTCCCCAGGCAGCCTGGTCCAGTGCTTGAGAACCCTTTTGGTTAAGAAATGTTTCCTCACATCCAGTCTAAGCCTCCTCTGGTGCAACTTGAGGCAATATTTTCTGAACCCTGCCTCTTTAGAAGATCCTCGCTCTGGGAACCGTCGGAGGGAAAACAAGGAGCTGTCCTGGCATTCGTTAATCAAACACTGCAGCACATTTGTGAGTGGGGTCATTTGCAAGTCCCCTATTTTTACTGGTTCCATTTGTTGCCCAGAGTTGCCAGGACATCAGTTTCTGAGCTCTGGGTTTGCTTCCCAACAAAGCAGGATGCTTTAAAAATGGTTTATCTTCCTCAGATTATTCTCTCTGCCTGCCAGCAATGCTTGCTGCATCATTGCAGTGGATATCACTTGTTCTAAATGAGTTATAGAGGCAGAATAGAGTCTCTTTTTGGCCTTTTTGCTATAACAGGTTTATCTTGTATCCCTATCATCATAGGGCTCAAT
This sequence comes from Loriculus beryllinus, assembly GCA_039877255.1. Taxonomy (NCBI): domain Eukaryota; kingdom Metazoa; phylum Chordata; class Aves; order Psittaciformes; family Psittacidae; genus Loriculus; species Loriculus beryllinus. The sequence continues at coordinate 4,223 of JBCJKH010020917.1, read as the reverse complement.
ATTGGCAATCTAATGTAGCCTGTATATAAAATTCAAATATATATGGAAATTTTTGAACTCTAAAATATGTGGACATCAGCTTTCTGAGTTTTGGACACAGGGTGGCTTGGAATAAATAACATCCCTGTTCTCCACAGAAAGATATTTTTAGTACTTTATTTATGGTCTTATCCACATCATCAAGATTCAATAGTTTTTTTAATAGGAAAACTATCCTACATTAAAAGTTTGAGGGTACCTGAAAATTTCAGAGTAACTAATAATGTGCATATTGCTACTACTATTTAAATACTAATTGCTAAGATTTATTGCTTAACTTTTAATGTTAAAGATCAGATTTGTCCTGTCTCATACTATGCAAATCTCATTGAATCTGTAATCAGAATCTGACCCAATAGAAAGACTTTTATCCTGTGATCTAACTACAGCTTTTAAGACAATTAACTTGGCTCGACATTCTGATTTGATCTTAAACAGGAACCATATTCCTTTGAAATGGGTTTATTGCATCCATTTGGATCAATAATGCTGTTAAAAGAACAGTGAGAAAGAAAACTGAAAATATGATGTGAAGTGCCTGAATAAAAAAATAGTAAATTTTATAGAAAAAAAATAGGAAGCAAAATTGACAGTCAAAATATCAGCCAAGGACTCAGTTCTGGTGCAGGGATGGATAGTGTAAGTATTTAATCAAAGCGGCTGAAAGCCTACTGCAAGACATAGATCACAGTCGAGTCTGAGAGGGGAGGCAGTGAGGGGAAGGAAACCTCTTGACAGCTTCTGAATGCCTTTAGGTGCACTGTATGCGAACAGTCTCAGTGCTTGAAATATTTATAAAATGTGATATTGAAGGTCTCAGAACAGAGGCTCCCGTGGCAGATAGACACATCTTCTTTTGGATCCTGTCTCGCCAGTGGAAGAGGTGACAGCCACCAGTGCTTGTCACTGCCTCTTGCTGCCAGCCCTGTCCCTATCGCTCCCCACCAAGCCCTGGGAAAAAGGCTCCTGGGAAGCATCATCCGGCTGAGCTGTTCATCCGATGGGCAGGTCTGGGCTCACCCGACTGCCCCCATCAGCACACAGATTACTTTGGAAAGGATGAAAAAGGAGAAGAGAGGAGGAAAAACACTCCTGGGAGACAGCAGAGAGCAGCTCAGGTGTGTCCTCACAGAGGGACAGTCGTGGTTAGAAGTACAACCTGAAAAGGAGGACACAGCTTAGTAATGCCAGTTTGTGGCTTTGCCTTTAGCTCTGCTGCTGACAACTGGATGGGCAAACTATTCCATCTCGCTGTGAATTTTTCCTCTTCCTTGGAAATGCTGTTAATAATCACAGCTATTGTGTGGAGTTGTTTAAACTGTGCAAATAGATGGGCAGTGAGATGGCACTATTTTTTACTGTTAATAATTACAGGCCAGAGTGATCACTTGCCATCAGTCATTACTAGCAGCCACTTGGACCCAAAGTCCTTTTCCATGAGGATGACTGCTCTGCAAGGTTCTGCTGTAATGAAGCAAATCTTGGCAACTTGCTGCACTCTCGCCGAATTCCAGCTCACAAGCAAGAGACACCAGACAGGATAAAACCTGCAAGATTTGATTCAGTAATAAAGTTTTGCAGGTCTCTAGCTGTGCGCATCCAAAGGCTTTGCAGTGATTGAGTGGGTTTGAAAACCCTTTGGGTTCAATTGCAGTCCTCTTGATTTCCTTAGCTTTTCATTCTGAGCACGTTGGAGGGGCAGGGAGCTGTGTGTGGAGCCTGGTGGCAGTGGTCTCTTCATTAGGAGAAGAGGGATGTGTGTTGTCTCAGAGTACTTAACTCCAATTAACTGATTAGCTTGAGGTAAAATCCTAGCAAACACAAGCTGTTTGACGTTTTGAAGTCAAAGACTGCCTGCTGTCTTCTGTTTGGAATACAAACTGTCTTGAGTTTTCTTGGTGTAGTTCTTGGGAGGGCTAAAGAAGAACTGCATTCAGCCTGGCCAGGGCATCATGTACTCTGGATCATGTCCAGGGAAGCTGCTGCCCTAGAAGTGACAGAACGTGTGGGTGCCAGATTCTCATCCCATGGTGTGTTCCTGAGGATGGGTATATGACTCAACAGATCGCAAAGGCTCTTCTCTTGTGTTTAGAAGAAAACAGTTAGAGAAAGGAAACAAGTCTGTTTGGACGTATAGTGCCTGGCTGTGCCACAGACATCTCATTTAATTGCAGATGAGAACATTGTAATTTCAGAATATAAGGTATTGAATTAAATCTGCGAAGATCATAAATCTGATCTTTGTTTGTTCATAGGTTTTGTTTGCTTTTAACTCCTGAGCTGAGGCTGTGACTCTGTATTGTCATCCAGTTCCAGTGTTTTACAAGTCAAAATGCCCCTACACGTACATCTGTACTCACTCGTTTATATTATTAATAAAAACTGTCGCTCCTTTTGATGTACAATTAGAGACAGACCATGCAATTACTTCTACAAAAGCATTAATATGATTGGACTAAATTCTGTCTTAACAGGAGACATGATAGTTATCTCTAAACTTCAAGAGCATGACTTCTGAGCCTCTGAATGGGATTCAAAGCATGGAATTAATGTATTGTAAGCAAAAGATCATTTTTACAGTACTAATTTCACCTGAGTTAGGTAACTGATCAAATTCAGTTGTTTCTGACAGTTTTTTCAATCACTTATTTTGTTTCTCTACTCTATTTTTGGGATTTTTTTTCCATTTTTCCTACCAGATAGCACCAGGTTGTTATTATCGAAATACATTTACTGCTGTCAGTGCCCTGTACTGCTGCTGTGCATTGTGTACGCAGGATGGGGGCACCTGCAGCATCCTCTGCACATCTTTGCTGCATCCCTGTTTTCTTAGTGAGCTCAAGTGAGATCAAAAGAATGCTTGCCTTTATATGAACTCTTGAAAAGGCAGCAAGAAAAAGCAGCAGCTAATTTCTATGGATGATGGTTTTCCAATCAGTCCAAGTGTTTCAGGCTGCAGGCTGTGCAGTGCTGACCTAGGGGTGGAAAGGTGATGCTAATGTTTTTTCCAAGCAGCAGTTTCCCTGTCAGGATGCAGGAGTTTGGTGGGACAATGCTGTCTGCTCCCTTCCTCCAGTGCTCACACAGCCTGACACACTCCAGGCAATATCCACCTACTCTGTGCAGATTAATTCAGAAATATAAAATGAATGGCAATAAGTACAAATATGCCAATGTATGCATTTAGCACTCCTGGCAGCGTCTTCGGTTTTATTCTTCTTTTCCCCCCATCCTGTTGAGCAACTCATGATTGTAATGTTTCATTAACAGTACAAGTGTGTGGTAGAGTTTTCCAGTAGAATGGCCTCACAAATTCTCATTTAGTTCTTCTGTGGTTTTTAAGTGCAGTATATGGGTTTATCCTTATTAACCACCTACATCACAATTTTTGTTCTCTGAAGCTTGAGGTTTTGATATTAAGTATGACTTAAACCCTTATTTTTATGAGGTTTTGAAAGCCTCCAAGTATTTGTTGCCTTAATGTTCATTGCATCGAGGTCCACAACTTCCTAACAGCCTGTGACAAAATGCATGCTTGCAAATGGTAATGAGAGGCACAGTTTTATTTTATGAGCCGCACGAATTCAAATGCCTGTGCTTGCAACAGCCCCTGAGTCACAGAACAGTGGAGGGATGGTGATAGCCTCTGATTAATCCCAGATGGGCTGTGAGCCAGCAGCAACCTGAGGCTGGAAGCTCCGTCTGCAATCTCCAGCCTGCTCAGCCATGCAGGGCTCCAGGGATTTCGCTTGGGGCCTGTTATTCCTAAGCAGAAGGCAAAGCAATCCATTGATTGCGTACTGGTCTGGGGTCCTTTGTGATTTTATGTTCCCAGATAAAACACTGTTCAAGTATGGATATTATTTAAACAGTTTTTAAGCAGAAAAGGAGATCTGGTTTTTACTTTGTTTTCCCTAATCTATCTCACAGATGAGAAATTCTGGAGATCACAGTTCTTTTTGAAGCTCAGCTCACTTCTGACGTCTAAGAATGTTGCTTGACCAGTTCTTTCAGAACTTGGTTCTTTCATAAAACTTTATTTCTAGAACATATTTTTTTCCCCACTTTGAATCCTAGTAAGAAGTTTTAGGCAGCTGCATTTTAATCTTCAGCATTAATTAACTTGGTAAAGTATAAATAGCAGAAGCATGGATGCCAATATTAATGAAAGTAATGAAAACAGA
>JBCJKH010020916.1:0-44034 GCA_039877255.1 Loriculus beryllinus | reverse complement strand
GGGGCTGTTCAGCCTGGAGAAGAGAAGGCTGCGTGGAGACCTCATAGCAGCCTTCCAGTATCTGAAGGGGGCCTATATGGATGTTGGGGAGGGACTGTTCATTAGGGATGGTAGTGATAGGACAAGGGGTAACGGGTTAAAACTTAAACAGGGGAGGTTTAGATTGGATGTAAGTAGGAAGTTCTTTACTGTAAGGGTGGTGAGGCACTTGAATGGGTTGCCCAAGGAAGCTGTGAATGCTCCATCCCTGGCAGCGCTGAAGGCCAGGCTGGACAGAGCCTTGGGTGGCATGGTTTAGTGTGAGGTGTCCCTGCCTATGCCAGGGGGTATGGAACTAGATGATGTTAAGGTCCTTTCCAACCTCCATCCATATTCTATGATTCTATGATTCTATTCCTGCTATCTGCTCCTGAGCACCCTTCAAGTTTGGAGTTAAGAGAGCTCCCTCACTGCAATTCACTGCAAAACAATTGACCTTGTATTTGGTCTCATTTCTTTGAAATGTAATCAGGCAGTACCGGTGCTAGTCACAGGTCACAGTGGAGTTATGCTCCCTTTGTATTGCCACACACAGCGCAGGTGTGCTGTTGTTTGAGCTGGTGGAGGGTTGGGTGTCAGGCAGCATGGGAGCGATTTGTCATGAAAGTGTGAGATGGCTTCCAGGTGAAGTAGTGCTGTACTACATCAGAGCCATCCTCTGCCAAGGGGTAGCGAGCGTGAGGAGATATAAATGAGGGAATTCACTTGAGACAGAAACACTGACCTGGGAAAATCCTGTTCAAGAGTGTTATGTAAGCTTTTAATTGGAATCAGGAAAAAAGTTGGTTTGAATGGTTTTTGGCTTGTTTTCTTTTTCTTTTAACAAAGCCTTTAAAATCACACAATTCCTGTTTAATATTCTTTGGTCATTAAATGGAATTAATTTCTTAAATTACATAGCAAAGAGATCTTAGAGACACAGATCAGCTGCTCAGGAATTATCTGTTCTCCACTAACATGAGCATGTTGTTGCTGTTGTAAAATCACAGCTTGACTGAGCGTGGTGGGGTCATTGTGCTTATCTTGCAGCACCCGTGTCTGTGGCTCTGGCGGATCTCTTTCAAGTGAAATGGTATTTTGAGTCAGCGGTGAGTCAAAGTGAGCTAGCCCTTGTTTCTCAAAGAACGGAATGACATGAAAACCTTATCATCTCATGAGATAATAGCCGGGTTTGAGCAGGAAACAGAATTCTGTCAAAGTCAAAATGCAGTTTCATAATATCAACTCACTTTTGTAAATAACAAAAGAAATCTGAAAAAAAAAACCCAATAAAAATAATCTTGGCCCATAGCTATCAAAAATTGTCATTTTATACATAAAATGTACAAAATTTCCTTGATTTTGAAATTTAAAACAACAACAACAAAAAAAACCCAACAACAACAAATCACTGCCCCTTTTTGCTTCTTTTTTTTTCCTCTTGCATCTGCAACTTATGATTATTTCGAAAATTTCAAAAGAGAGGAGAGCTTTTCGGGTCAAAAGATCCAGAAGAAAGCAGCCCTTCTTTCTCAACAAACTGCGTGAGAGAAGTTTTTCAAGTGGTCCTAGCAACTGCAAGTAATTGCTAATACCAATGGCTTTTAAAGCACCAATTATCAGCGGGATCAAACCACAGCTCTTGCACAGTCTTAGGAAACAATTCTCTGTACTTTTTGTTAAACAAAGCCGTAACAACAAGCATATTTTTTAACTCCATTAAATAAACAGCCTCTCTCCTTCTCACATGCTTGACTATGAACAATGCAAACCTTTGCACAGCGAGAGATCAGGTTTTTATGGGCGCCTGGCAAGATCAGAAGTGCCACAGTTCTTAACACCTACTTCCTGGATTTTGACCTACCCATTTAGAGACCTCAGCCACCACTGCTTTGTGTTATTTACTATAGACAGAGTCCACCTTACACTGTCATATTTGAAACTCAGGGAAGAAACCTATACTGTATTAATGTGTTAACACTCTAACATTGATTGACTACTGTCCATGTTGCAAGAACATCTTCTGGTCCCAAGCACTTTAATAGAATTTGCTTGTAACAATTCTCAGCACACACTGGTCTTATAGATTACAGACACTTCTAGCCATGTGTGGAAGCAACCATAGCACTATCCTGCCTATTCCAATGACTCCTGACATGCTGTTTTGGATGGTTAAGATGTCTTTCACTTGTTACATTCCTGAGCAATGCTCAGGGACTGCAATCTATTCTTCCACCCTTTTAGCAGCTGTAAAATCAAACTATTTACAGGATGCCTAATGCTTTCAGCTTCTTTTTTGTTAAGGTCACACTCTTTTCCAAAGAGTTTGCTCACAAAAACTTTCCACTGTGTTGTTCATCACCTCTTGTGACTAATTAACCTTTTTCCATAGCTAAACATAAGGAAGGGCAAAAGAAGTCTGCCTTAACCTACCGGTGTAAGAACATATAAACAGAAAAAGCTCTAGTTTAACTCTGTACTGAATCCAAACCTAGCAATCCTTAAAGGCAAAGGTACCTTTACAACTTCAGTTACTAACATATACAGTTACTAAAGAAATAACTGCAGTCTACGACAAAAGGTGTATAAATAATGACTGGGAAGGAAATAGCACAAAACTGGCAGCTTTCTACAAATACGCCACCGTTTTTACATGACTAGCTCATGCAGTTTTATAAATGCTCTATTAGTGTCTTACTGCAAAAACATTTTCAAACATATTGCTCTGTAGACTATATGATTTTTTCCTTAATATAGCATTCAAGCTGAATTATCCAACTGGTTTGTCACTTAAGTAACAAATAAAATTGCTCAAAAATGCTTATTTATTGGGTTGTAAATGTAGGATTTAAGAGGAGAACCAGGGTTTTCAACCTGACCTCTAGACCATTATAGTAAAGACTTTACCTTTGCTATAGTGCTGCAACATGGCCACGTTTCTGAGATGAGGAACCTTCAGACTCATTGCTGTTTCATTATAGTATGCCCCCACAAGAAATTCTCCATGTAAAAAGCCCTTTGAAGTTAATTTAAGAAGCAGCCAAAGGGATCAGGTTATTTTCTTTGTGGTAGCAAATGAAGGCATGAGTTAGAGCTGTGCTTTTGAGGTGCCTGTGTTGTAACTGGGATGGTGAAGTTTGCTGGGAAAGAATAATTTCAGCTTCATTGCTTTGCTGAATCAGGGCCTTAGGACTGACTGGTGAAAATGAGTAATTTGAAAAGTACAAGCTCATTTTGTCCTTCTGCCAATTGAAACAACACTGTTCTTAATAGGGAAACTTGTGAGCTGGGGGCTGTCTTTCCTTCTCCTCCGTCTTAAAACCCACAGGGAATGCTATTCATGTGTGCCCTCTGTGAACCAGTGGCACTGGTTTAGATAAGAATTTCCACACCTTTATTGTACTTCCTCACACAGACTTTTCCTACAGATGACCTTTTGGAGTTGGAAACTCTGACCATTGAGGAGAGAACATAATTTCCTGCTTGCTACTGTAAGTGAACCTTGAAACAGCAGTCCTTCACAACAGCCCAGCAAGTAATACATGTGAATAGTAAGATCAAATGAGGAGTTGTAGTGAAGCAAATCAACAAACAACGATCAACGTAAGCTAAAGAGTCTGATCTTACTGGACAGGAGGAACTGGTGTTCTTTTTCTAGCTCAATTTTTAAATTCTGCTATTGGAAGCAGAATTTCAAGCACCTTAAACTGAGGAAGATTAGTAAAAATGGTGAGACACTGTCCTGGGCAAGCAAAAAAAGAGAAACTGCAAAAGTCTTTATGCAATAGAAGAGAAAACTTGTTATCTAAGTCATCACAAAGTACTTGTGTCCAGATGAGGGAGATCCCAGCACTTTATGAAGCATTTGTGCAAGAAACAGGAGAAATAGGAAGGCCTATGGGGAAAAGGTTTACTATTTCAGTTCAAAAAGGTAGAAAAAAGCTGGAACACAGCATGCCACTTCCCATAACAGTGACACTCAGCTGCAAACATGCAAGCAGAAAGCACAAGGAGGGGAAGGAGCTCTCAGAAAGGATAGGATTAGCATACTGAGGACAGGATGATTTCAATTAAGGACAGCGCTAATCCAGGCATGCGTGAAAATAGCTATGCCAGAGAGTAAAATTCCTGGAAATTCCCCAGCACATCTCCTCCTGCTTGGGCACAGGTTCTGGTCTACAACCTCACTCCTGGGCATGTGGGCTGGGATGGAAGTGTGAGCAGAAAGACTGTGCAGCTTTGTTAGTACTGCACAGCCCAAATGGTTTTTCTCTTGGTCTTTAACATGGAGAATACAACAGACTGAGCTAAAAAGCTCTGACAGACAAAGGAGGCAAAGGGGTAAAAACTCAGCCACTGTCCTCGTCTTGATGGCTTTTTGCCATTGTACTAAATGAAATGTACATTCTGCCTTCACAAATGTGATTAGCATAACAGTGCAGCAATAGGCACTGCAGGAAGGAGGAAGAAATGCTGATGTCCCTGAGATATCTAACTGCAGTGGGAGGGTATTACTCCCTCTTCCATGAAGCCTCAGTCTTTGAGCACCATACTGGGTATTTCTGCCCTTTGAAAGACTGCTTTGAAGAGAGCTGTACCTGAATAAAGATACAAGGTATGTACCACAGATAACTTGCTACAAATACATGCTCCCAAAGAGTCCAGTGTACACTCCTGATTAAATAAATGTATTTTTTCCACAATGCATTTCCAAAGACGCACATCAGGAGTATTCAGACACATGAAATACCAAGCACAGAAAATCAACAAGTAAGTTGGGAGTTCTGACACTGAGCAACAGGCACTATACTCTGCTGCCCAGCAGTGGCACCAAAGGAGCTTTGTATACTTCAGGGAAAAGAAGAGAAGAGGGTGAGCAAAAATCTACTTGTTGTCATGGAGGCAAAACAGTGACAGACAAATTCATCCATCTCACAAGATTGCTGTCACCATCTTCTCTACAGCTTTTACCTTTTTCCCCTTTCCAGTACATGCGTATAGAGAACAGCAGAATGATGAAAGATGAAAGAACAATGAGTTGAATGACAAATTCAGTAGATATTATATAATGAACACATTCTTCAGGATTGTTTAGGAACAAGATTTATCTTGTATAAATAAGACAGAGGATTTCAGCATGGCATGGGACCATTTCTTTCCATCTGGCTTTGCAAAGGAATTGTGCAGGGAAAGTAGAATTGCACTTCAAGCAGCAAAACAAGAACTGAAATTATATCGGTAAGAGTAAAACAAACAAACAGAAAAGAATCCTGCCTAACGCTGTTTAAAATGTGGAGCTGTTCTAGAAAATTTAAAAAGAAGTAGGAACTGATGGAAATGAAAGAACTAAGCTTTGAATTTAGTAAACGATGCTTACTTGATTACACCCATATGCAGTCACTGATGAGCTCTTGAGCAGAACTGATGAAAAATTGGATTGTTTACATGTATTAAACCAAGCAAATGGGAATCTGAGCTCAATGTGCCAAAAAACCTTGAGAATAAAATGCTAGCAATAATTGCTACATTTTATGTGTCAATGGCATGCCAGCAAGGATTCTGCATCAAATTCCGACCAATGGAAAAAGATTGGGTATGTGAAACTGTAATATCACTTATCTACCAGGCAGGACACCTGATGACTGACAACTTTAATTTTAGCGTGAAATTGGCTGACTAGCTGTTGAAACATCTATCCCTTTTGACAGGGATAGTAGACTCTGGATATTTACCACCAGAAACTTCCAAAGTCAACCTCATGCTCTACTCATCTTCATTTCAAGCAGCAAAAAGAGCAGCCTCAACTGAAATTACAGCTCTCCATCAATGAGCTGGGCAGTGATTTTCTCATGATCTCATTGGCACATACCATGCTTGCCTCTATGGAAAGTTCCATATGCTCATGAAAATACTGTGGCCTTGCATACCCAGAAGACAAAGCGTGATCTTTGAGGCAGGGGTGTGAGTTAAAATCAGAGAGACTTCATTTTATATAGAATAACATGGGAATCAGAAAGGCAGATTTTTAATCAGAGGCATTTTTGTGCTCTTCACAGCCAAAAGTTGTCTCACCAAAAGAGCTTGAATTTATTCTTGAGTTGTATGTATGTGATCTTGCACGAGAAAACTATGAATATAATCTAGTAATGGGACTATAGCACACATTACCTTTTGGCAATTGCACAGAAAGCTACGATCTGGCTTTTCACAATAAATACTAATTGGGAGAGAAAATAGTCAAAATAGACATAGTTATCGTACACTTGTTATGTTACTAAATACCCTGAATATTACAGTCCTCTCTTGCCTGGACAGAAGAGATATTTTAGCCTGAAAATAGCTGTGCTTTGGTAAGCTAGGAGAAAAGCATATCTTATTTTTAAGCTGCAATCTCATAGATGTAAAAACCCGACACGGTTCTAAGGCTTCTTGCATTAGAATATCTTTGGTTATTTAGGAACGTCATTAGTACTTACAATCATTTAATTATTCTGAATTTGATAATTGCCATCCACTCTGGGTTGAGGGAGTGTTTACAGCTAAACAACAATTAAATCAGGAGCCAAACAGTAAATTCTCAAATCCTTCCAAATCATCCTTGAATTGTGAACTGCCTTCCTCCAGGGCTGTTTTCTACCAGAGAAATCACCATCAATTCCAGGACCTCACCACAGCACCATGTGAAGATTTTGCTTTCCTTCCCATCATTTAACCACTATAAGAGTTCTCCAGATCAGTCCAGGCACTTCTAAAATACTTAGTTTCACAGTGAAAAAGGTCCACAAAGGACATCCTTTCATTCACAACAATAAGGGTCCATCAGCCTATGACTGAGAGACCAGGACAACCACTTCATAGGGAAAGAGATGGCATTAAAAAAAAGTATCTGCCAAATAAAAAACTTCCCTAGGAATCTGTGGCTATTAGGATCCTATCTGCCATTGCCTTCTGCTGTTTCGGCTGCCTGGTGTCCCAAAGTAGTTGTAAACCTTACCCATAGCAACTCTGGAGTGACTTTGCCAAAGCAAAACACAGGATACTAATGGTGTTTAACTTTCCTAAAACTGCCATCTAAACAATGGCCTAAGGGAATGGTAAAGTACACATGAAGCCTGAATGCTGCATTGACTTTTGGATTGCAACAGAAGGCTTCCACAGAATTGAAGGATTACTGCTAATTTTTATTCAAAAAGGAAAAATAGAACTGAGCATAACTTGTACACACAGGGTATGCTGAATGCTGCATCAGCCCAGAGACTATTAGCACATAATTAATTAAAATGGCTTGGCACTTAGGCTTATGCTACTGACACTATGAGAGCTAACGCTGGCCTGCTTTCTACTCTCATTACAATCCATGTCAGTAGAATGGACACATTTGATACCATTTCCTGCTCTTTGTTACAGTATTTGCCAATAGCAGGAGAAATTGATTCTGTAAAAGTGAGAAAGCATTGCCAGCATTGTAATGGAGGAATAAATTATCCTCTGGTGCAGATTATAATCATAATGTAGTTTGGTGAGAAAAAATTAACTCCTCCTTCTGATATGGTCAAGGGAATTGTTCCGTGGTGCTATGAAATAATGCTTCAATTTGTGGCGTTAAGTAATGAAGGATTCACATGAAGAGCCTTAGCTATCATGAAGACATGCTTGGGAAAGTGTGAGGTGCTCTCTGACCCCAAGCTTATAAATTTACTAGCATACAAGCTTACTAGCTTACCTGTCCTAGGACATGCACTCAGTGAAGTTGCCTCTCAGCAAGAAATAGTTCCTTTTTTCTAGACTCAAACCTTCAGAGCAGAACTTTCATTAGTTTTCTTAAGGATCCATTCCTGAAAAGAACAAAAAGAAAAGAAGAAAAGGTGTGCAGTCTGCCCTCGGTGCCTCTTTGATAGCAAAGGGTAACACAGTCTTGCAGATGAGTGCCCCAGACAACTGCCAGAACTTTTTGCCATAACATCCCACCAAGACCAGCCCTGTACAGAGCTGAGGGTGTCCTGCTTTGGAAAACAAAGCAGGAAAAGTAGATGTGCATAATAATGAACAGGAAATTAACAAAAAATTGGATTTTTATAAACCTGAAGAGAAAATGTTTCAGTTTTTATTTTGGGGTGGTAACTTAGCTCCTTCAAAAATCCACTGAATCAGAAGAGGTTTCCTTTGCCAGAAAATATTTTCTTCCTAACTGTTGTAGTCAAAGACTGTATGAAACCCAAAGGGCTCTTGTTTTCTCAGATTTAAGGATAAGGACTTCTCTGACATTGCACGCAAAGGCAGAATGTCAGTGTTGGTAAATCCTTGGAGCTCCTTTGACCTCAGTGGGGCTACGCTGTTACCCCAGCTCAGACTCAATCTGCAGCACAGCCATCTTGACAATACTGAGGTCTGTGTATCTGCACAACACATTTAGTACAACTCTTGAGGATTTATTAATGTTGCAGTGTCACCAAGAGCTGATTAATTATCAAGGATTTCTGCACAGCAGCTAAAAGAAGAGAAATGCACTTTGAAGAACAGCATCAACCGTGCCAGTTGTGTAGCAGAAAGCTAATTATTTCTGCCTATGTCATTGTTGTTGCCATCAGAGGGGAGAACTGGCATTTCTCCAGCTTCTAATACTTTAAGGTAATAACGAAGAGTGTCTCAGCATGCCACATGTTAGAAGGAGATTTAATGTGCTTGCTGAATATTGTATTGAGTTTCTGATTTGTGTCAGCAAGACCTGCTAATTCATAAGAAAAAGTGTCATCGGGACTTATTTTACATACGTTTAGACACGGGTAAATTACGGTGGAGAAAACCTGACTGTAGCTGTTAGTACTTGCCACAGATCTTGTCTGACTTGAAAGGTTGCTAAGGGATCCACCGAGGCACAGACGGACCTCAGTGCACAGCAGCCTGCACAAACATACCCCTCTGGGATACCTGCAGGTCATCCTCAAGAACGGCTTGTGTATTTTACTCCTGCTGCTCTTCTCTTTGCAGAGAAACCTCCCAAGACTCTGTCCCTACCAGACTGTGCATCCCATTTCTGTGGTCTCTGCAAAGGTTCCTGCTCCTCCAGCATCCCCTGTACTCTGGAGCAGCTTTGCTGACTCAATAGCGCTGCTGGGAATTGTATCAGATGCCTTTTGCTAGTTCCCTCACCTCTCCCTTTGTATATATAAAACAAGCTCCACTTGTTTTATTTATCACTCTCAAATCACTCTCAAAATGTGTAGGAACTCCCCTGATACAAAATACTGTTTTTCTATTTACCACCAAAAAGGGAAACTACTGAAACATGATGAGAGGTGGATCATCACTTGGGCTTCCTGGGCAACAAAGAGCTCCCTCCTGCACTGGGGGACATAGAGACCCCTCTGCTCTCCTCTGTGGCTGCGATGGGCACTGCAGGTCAGACAGAAGGGAGTGAATGGCTCATGTGGCTCCACACTGGAGTCTCCAAGGCTGCAACATGTATTTTGATACCATGAAATCCCAGAACCCTTCATAAAATATTCATAGCTTCTTTTTTTTTTTTTTTTAATGCTGCATCTTCTAATTTTAAAATTCAGCCCCTAAATAATTTAGCAGACTTATGGAAAAAAAAATAAATTAGAAAAAGCAAACCAAGTTTCTAACATACAAAACCCCCATCGAGGTTGTGGCACAGTTACTGAGTTAAACTTGTCAAAGATTCCCAACAAGTTGCTTTTTTCTAGTGAGAGATTTATAGCTGTGCCCAATACCTCTAGGCATTGAGTCTTTTCACCATCCAAAAGCCATGTTAATATTGATGGCCTGATCCTGTAAAGGCAGGGTTATGCTTATGCCATCACTCTTTGTCTCAGATCCCACCTCCTCAAGCTGCTACGAAGTATAGCTTTGCACCATAGATCTTAAAATACTGTTCCTCCCTGGGTGCCCCACATCCCTCCCACCCCACACATGTCCAGGTCATAGTCTAGGGGAGATTTGATCACCCAATCTGGTGTTACAGACATGAAGACACAGAGATGGAGAATTTGGACCTTTCCTCGGTACTCGGCTGCATAATTAAAGCATCTATTTTGGTTTGAACTTGTGTGCTTTCAGCTTCCAGTTCTTGAACTTTGTTACAGTTTTTCTATGCTAAAAAAAACTCCTACACCCCAAACTTTCTCTTTTTCTTTGTGCAGGAAGTGCTGTCCCACAGAAACAATCCCGAGTGGGCTTCTCATCGCTATTTATCAATATACAAAAAGATTGAGCAGTCTTAAAGATGAAATTAAAATATGAACCTTTCCAGCCATCCACCTATTTTTTAGTAACCAAATTTTGCCCCTCTGGTTTGTTGCTGTTCAGGGCTGACTTTGTATAGATTATTCTTCTGAAGGCAAACTCAATTCACCTCTCACTGCAAAAATACAGTATGTCCCCTGAAATGGTAAATATGTCAGCTAACTTTCACACTTTAATTAACTTTTCCCCAGTGTCCTTGCTTAAATAGAATTCAAAGTTCAAAAGACAAAAAATATGAAGAATTGCATTTTAATAATGCACTCGACAAAAATGAGGGAAAAAGGAGTTTTCATTATTCTGCACTGAAGTCATGGAAACTCCTGTGCCTAGAGGCTGTTTTGCCTTTTATAACATCAATAATTTAAAACTTAATTGTTGTGCATTATTTGGTTAAAGAAGATTATGACTCTAACATTTGCATTTATTTATCAGTAATGGTGAGATAGCTTTTCCTCAGTGAAAATATATTTGGAAATTCATTCACCCTGCAAACAAAAATCACAGAGTAGCTCATCTCTAATGTTACTATTTAACCACCAAGAAATTAAGCCTCTCTGTTCTGGTGGATGATGAGAAATGTCTGTTTATTACCAAGCCATTTTGGTGACTTTTCTGCAGTGCACTTTCAATCCATTTAAAAGGCATATTTTGAGGGTAATCTTTAGGAATAACAACCCCATTATATTGTGCTTAAGCTAAGTGAAATTTCCTGGTTGTATCTTCAAAGGGCAGGAGACGTTTCTTAATGCCTTTCATTTATCAGAAGAAATTAAACCTCCCTGGAGCAGTATGGGTGCAAAGGACAGTACTGTCAACCTTCAGGACAGCAATGCACACAGTCGTATGCTGTCAGTTGTCACATCATAAGGACTTTACAGGCTGCAATGCTGAGGTATTGCTTTTCCTTTGAATTAAAGACCACACAGAACCCACAGGATTCATCTGAGCCTGGTGGGAGGGCAGGGTAAAAACTGACTGAGTATCTCAAGGCTGTTCCAGTACCAAGAGAACCACCATCACAAACCTGCAGAGACCCCAAAGGAAACTTCCTCTTGCTTCTCAATTGCCCTGTTACAAGCAGTTTGCTCTGGGACTTCTGCTTTCTCCTCTGCCTCTCACATAGGCGTGCTTCCTGTAAGGAAGGCAGTGTGCAGCTGATTGGCAGTCATGCAACGGGAGGGCCCTCTCTGATCCTCTCAGCTTTTTAGATTAGAGCTGAAAATCCCATCCACCATTAATTATGGGGAATTTTGATGTATTCATCTCAAAGAATGAAGGCTTGACTTAACTTTCCAAAAATACCACCTGCAGTCCTGCAAAGTCCCAGTAGTTCCCACCCAATGCATAGATTGCCACCCCAGCAGCAGGAACAACAGCAGAGAATTGGGAGGGAGTAAAGGGTCTTTCAGGATTAGAAAGCAAAATGTGAACTCTGATGGGATTAAGTGGCACAGAAAATTCATCTGCTGTTTTAAATCCAGCAATCTTGTAACACAGAGCACTCCTGTGAGCCTAATCAGAGCAAATCACATTCAACTGTTGATTTGAAAAAAGAAAAGATAGGAGCAAAAAGGACGGTTACAGCTTCTTTCTTTTACCAAGATCTACACCAAAAAAAAAAAAAAAAAAAAAAAATCTAACAAAAAACCAGAGAAGGTGGGAGGTAAAGATTTCAAAGGAATTAATTTTGGTGCTCAAATCCTATGGACCATTTCTATACTTATACCCTTTTGAACATATCCTTGATGCAGGAAGGCAAGCACTAGGAAACATGACCTTGGTGTATAGATATGTAAAACAGAAAAAAAAATAATAGCTTTGAAAAGTTTACAGGTTCAAGAGGACCACTGATTCCGTGACACATTTGATGAGACTTGAATCTGCAGGCGTTTGCACACAGAGCATAACATTTTCCACTGCCACAGTACACACAAATCTCTGGTTTTGCAGAACTCTCATGAATTCAACTCTGACAGCAATTAGTCTCACCACCTTATCATATGCCGCAAAAAGTCAAGTCACACAGAGTACAAAACTAAAGGTTGGATTTTCTCAGGTTCCTAATGCCTCTTCAGGCATCTGTGCAGAGTTTCAAAATGTGCATTAATGAGGTTCCACGGAACACTGAAGTTACTGCAGAAAAGAATGACTCCCCAAGCTGCAGGTTGTGATCCTGCTGGGAACAAGTTTGTTTGTGTGTTTTGGGTGCTAGATACTGCCTATTCTCCCAAAATAGGCAGCCTGAGCAAACTCTGCTAGTTACTGAGCTGTCAGACAGCATGCAGGTTGATTACAAGCATCCATAGTAAAAACTAGAAATCCTCAGAAACAATAAATGCCTATAATAAAACTTTAATCCCCTTTAGGGAAAAGAATAACCAATGACCTTCTGAACACCTCATGTTAGAAATATGTGAAGAGTGGCAATCTATCTGCATGCAGACGGGTGAGCTGTGATTAATAACAGGGACTATGTGTCAGGCTGCAAACTGCATTTTGGATGTGGATCTTTCCTGCTGTGTTTTACCTCCACAGAGTGGTAATACATGCAGAGGTGTCGGGAGACAGTCTTGCCGGTGGCACACAGCTAACAAGCATCATTAAACTCTGATGAACATCCATTTAAATTGATCTTTTTTAGTCAAAAAAGTTGGCTCCTATCCAAGGCAATGGCTTATGAATGCCTGACCTGCTGCACTGGTCAGAGGAAGTTGGGCAGACAGAGTGAGACAAGCTAAAAGCAGACAGGAGGCAAAAACAAAGAAGGAACTTGTGTCTGAGAGATACTCCAGGTAAAAGGCAGTGCCAAGGTCATTGCAACCAACACAGGCACGCTGGTCCCCCGACATGGCATGGCAGAACCAAACTGCAAGCAAATGCATGTTCCTCTCCAAGAAAAAGGCTGCTGCTCTGGAACACTCAGAGGGAGTGAAGTGGTAAGTAGAAAGATACAGACGATCAGAAGCTGTTGCACTAGAAACAGAGGAATTGGCAGACATCCATAGCCTTGACCTCAGATTAATGCAGAAGCACAGAAAGTGTTATTCCATCTGTAAAAGTCCATAGAAGGTGCTGCTGAGGGCCTCGTTGAGTGCAAAACCACATTTTGCTCAACCCTTGCTACGCTTTTCATGTGTCTGCTCAGTAGCAATGCTGTGGTCTGTGAACGTTAGCATTCAACAGAGCTCAAGAAAGTGCAACAAAGCAGCTCTGTTCACACACTTCAGCTCAGAAAACAGGAAATACTAAATAAAAATCCAGTCAGTTGGCATTTCCCTGAATATTTAGTGTCTATAAAAGTACTTGCATGTGTTTAGCAAAGCATTTAATTAAGTGGAGCTGGGGGGTGATATGTACTCAGCTAATACTTCATTGGCAATTGCTTTCACTTCTGCAACGTGTCTGTCTTTTGTGTTTAAAGGCCTGTGTTTTTATCACCACACCTATCACCACTCCTAGAAAGGATCCAAAGTCATCTGAAAGTGACTGGTATTCCAAAACCCACGGAAAAATTACCCACTTCCTAGATAAACAGAGCTATTTACCTTGTTGCAAAGAATACGGACTGCCCTAGGATCATACCCAGTCTATAATCTGCTGTATTTTATTTTATATTTAAATGCCTTATTTTCACTTCAGCAGATGCTATTATCAGTCTCACCTGGTCATTCACAGAAGAACACTTCTCCATTCATTATCTGCCAGCACAAATTACAAGTGGAGCATTATCTAATTATTGTTTTAGGGAGAGTCAACCAGTAGAAAACCCCTTGAAATCCCAAAAAGGTAATTTGGAGGCAGACCTGACGGGAGAGAATGCTTCGAGGCCATCTATTATTTATGCTCAGCTATGCTGACCTTTGAAATATAATCTTAAGTTACACACAAAAAGCACAGAAAGACCTGACCCAAATGTCACTGAAAAAGCGTACACTGGGTTTTAGTGGGATCTCGATAAGGCTCAACACTAAATTAATTTCAGGGTTGTTATAATCTTTATCCTTGACTATCTTTCATGTTGCACCATATGGTTATCAAAACATACTGTATTTCCATCTGGGTGCATGCATGAGCTGTACATTAACTCTCAAAACTGAACCTTCATTATGGGAAGAAAGAGGCTGTTTTTAAAGGATAAGAAGGTCTAAAGGTACATATCCACCATGCAGTTGTGCTACAAGCCTGCGTTTACCCTGGTATGTGCTGTAAATGGGTGTGTTCCTTGATTTTTATTCTTGTTTTATTTCTTGTCTAATACTATTGGATAATATTTACTCTCTGCGTCTTCATAGCCTGTGAAATGGGAGGATAGTTCAGCTGACAGGAAAAAAAAACCCAAACCATGAAAATATGCCCATCAACCCAAACCACCTTCATGTCCATATCACATGCACTTTGTAAGTTTGGCTGGAGGCTGCAGAGCTAATGGAGAGGATTAGCATTTCTTCCTCAACAGATACCAATTTGGGATACCTTACTTTCTTTTTGCTGAGTTTCCTGCACAAACAACATACTCTTTTGAGAGGGAGGATCTAAGCTACAAGAAAGATCTTGTTATGCTCTGGCTTCATAAACGGGAGCTTCAAAAGTCAACAGAGCCTTATTATACATGGAATAAACAGAAATGCCATGAAGGAACTCACTGTCTGTTGCAGATTCATGAAGTGAGAATGGGCATGATTTTCCAGCAGTTAGGAAGTCATTCACTGCCTTCAAAGTTTCTGGTTCCACAAAGATCAGAGATCCAGATGCCCAGTAACATTGCCTGCAAATACAAATTGGGAATTGCGGAAATGTAAGAAACCTTTTCACCCAGGAGTCAAGATTCCTCCTGTGTCAAACCCTGGAGCACACAATCCTTGGTCTTCTAGAATTTTTTGACTAAGGGTTGGAAGGGAAGAGAGAAAGAGGAAGATGTGCAATAAATTACATTTATTTATACTTCAGTTTTAGTTTAGAACCCACTCAATATATACCAAAAACCCTTGGCTGAGAAACGCTGTGTATTTTGCATAATACACAAGTACTCAGAGAAAATTGTAGTATACGAAAAGTAGCCAAGATTTTTTAAAATGACTAATGATTTTTGAGTGTTTAAAAATAAATAGCTTTAAATGGAACATAACTCTCATAACCCTTGCATAAACCTCTTCAGCTGTTCTTAAGGTAGGTATTACACTGCAGTGTGGAGGTACTGTAAGAAATCTCGGCCAACATCTCATTTTTGAATTCCATATTTTAAGATTAAGAGGTATTTTCTCCTCCATAAGGACTGTCCTATACAATGTAAGTCCCTTTGAGATTTCTCCAAATATCCTTACAAGGGCATGGTATAACATGAAGTTTCTTCTTTTATCCATATTCTATCCATTTTTTTTTTCTCACAAATACTCCTCTTCTGTTGTTTGTCTGTGCTGTTTCCATACCTCTGATACCTTCCTCTTATTCCACCTCCTTCCATCTCTTACTTTGGCTGCTTGGTGGATTCTGACATTCAGCATCTTCTACCCCAATTTCTCCTCTTCTCCAGGCCCCTCTAAACAATTATCTTCCCACAGTCTATCATCTTCCCTCACAATTTCCCAAAATAATGCATAGACTGACAAATATTTCCATGATATAACCATCTTGTGTTTGTGACAGCTCCAAAATGAACCACCTTGTCTGGCCACGAATCCAGTCTTTCAGTGGTCTTCTGTTACGAATTCTCCCCATGCCGTCCTCTTTGCTGTCAGTCAGCTTTTCTGGGTATGAACAGCCTGAATTTCCTCTTTGGTTTTCTTTGCACCACCATCTGCACTCTGTTATTTCTCATCATGCTGCTTCTCACAATTTTCCCTCCACAACCAAGTTCCTAACCCACTTTAACCCCTTTCAAGACTTCTAACATATACACTCCAGCTCACACTGTTATTCCTCAGTTTCAATATTCATATCAGGGATACAAAGCAACCAGCCCAGGATTAAAAAAATAGATCAAAAATTCAGGGGATGGCTCGTGGAGCATGCAGCTTTCAGCAATCATGGGCAATGACATTTTGAGGCCGCTCTGCTCAACTGAAAGGCTGGAGGCATCTCCCTTGGGATGGTAATTGAGGAACTAATGCTGTCTTACCAACAGACTTTCTTTCCTAGTCTCTGCCAAACTGACATGACTTGGATATTATCCTTCCTCAGTGCCTTGAAATCCAGGCATACTAAGGATTCGTTTTCCCTCTTGTTCAGGTTTTACTTCAACCTCTCTGACCACAACAGGTGGTGATTTTGGAATCGTGTACTGAAGAGCTGCTCATTGCTGTTCTCACAGGACATTGTATTAGTAGTCCAGCAGCAGATGTTCAGTACTGTATATATTTTCCCCATTCATTTTAAGTGCATTTTTAGTACAAGGCATTGTTCTCCTTTCAATGTCTTTTACATTTGCTCATTTTTTAATTTGCTTAATACTGCATTGCTGAATTGGCCATTCCCCTGTGTCCTGCCAAACCCATACCTAAATTTGCACATGCTTGTGCCTGATTCCTCCTCTAATCCCTGTCACTTGCATAGAAAAATGCTGCCATGAAAGGAGCATATAGAGAGTATAGGGACAAGGAAGATTATGAGAAAGTTTATGTCTAATTTATTTTTTGCTTCTAAGCAGGCAAATAATGATGGGTCACAGGTCAGTTTCATTGCTGAAGTTGCTGGCTAGGTTCACAAAGAGTCAAAGGGCAGAGGAATAAAAGAAATGAGAATGGCACCTGATGACAAATCTGTGTAATGGAAAATCTTTCCAAACCAATTTCTATAGACACATTTGAGTACTTACACATTCCAGGAATAATCAGTTTATCTCTCTGTGGAAAGGTTGGAGTCCTCACCTCCATGTCCATCTCCAAAGGAGCTTCTCCAGGTTGTAGCCCTGCTGAGAAACCAAACATTTTTCCTGAGCACTTGAAGAGCTCCCCATGCAAATCCCATGCATTGTAGGAATCATGTGAAGAGCTGGATTTGGATTTGGATGCCTGCACAAGGCAGAAGAGCTTATACAGCCAATAGTGAGAACCTTCAAATCTGTCCTGTGGTTCTGTTTAAGCGGGATATCCATGTCACAATGCCAGTTGCAAGAGAAAAGGCATTCTTTAAAGAACCCAGCAAAGGGAATAGCAACAGCCTTTCCTAAAGCATGATTAAAGCCAGGAAAAGTGTAACAGTGGCCCTCACTTACTCTGTAAACCTGTTCCTTGAGTATCCTTTAGATGTTGGCTTATCTATTCAAACATTAAGAACTGAGCTATTTTGTTTGTTGTTTTTCTTGTATTTTTCTTATGTATTTATATACAATTAATTTCCCAGACCGGTTTTGCAGGGAGCAGAGAAACAACATGAGTCAAGTCAATAAACTGTTCCAGAATAAGTAACCTGCTATGCCATGGAAGGCTGGATTTGTTCTTTCTTTACTGATGTGGAAGTCTGAAGTCTTGAGTATATATATATATGCTGTGCATTTCCAGAGTGTAAAACTGGAACAGAATTATCTGATATTTCTGGCAGGAGGAAGATTTTATGCCTTTTACCTCTACCAAGCCAACATAAGAGAAAGAAAAGGATTTTGTAGTGCCTTTCTCAAGCCATGAGAACCAATGTCAGGTCCATTAGCTCGATTTTCATATTTCCCAATTTGATTAGAAGTGCTAGCAGTTGGGAAAAAATGTCCTTGGACTAATAACTACAGCAAATTTGATAAGGGAGCAACAGAAAGGCACTTGCTGCACAGCCTCACAAGTACCACTCTCAGAGAAGATGATATTGCTTGTTTCAGTCTCTATAATAGCACATGGAATACAATTAATATTTAGTTCTTCATGATGATGCTACTAACCTGGACTGCAGTCTGGAATAGCTGAGCCTCTGAAGTGAGCACACGAGGGGTATTTTCAGGTTGCTCAGTTTTGATGGGTTTTTTTTGGGGGGGGGTGGGGGGTGGGGTTTGGTTTGCCTTTTTTCTTTTTTTTTTTTTACGAAAAAAAACCCAAATAAAAAAAGATTGATGTGATGCGAACACAGCCTTAGGGACAGCAATATAGATTGTGCATCTTGGCTCAATAACTCCTGTGCCAGGAGAGAGACAGTGAAATCAGTTGGCGACCTGAGCATGGTATGAGGGCATTATATAGCCCATGGATATTTTTTTCTTGACCTCTTCTTTATTTCTTCTCTGCCTGCATGAGTGTGCTTGAAATGAAAAGTGAAACTGGCCCAAAGTACAAACCTTACATTTAGATTCTTTGAAAAAGTTCTAGCTCTTGGTTCCATCTGTGCAAATCAAACCCCATGGCTGGATAATACCCAAGACCTTATTAAAAAATACTGAGCTGAATTATATGCAAATTAGGGTTTCATTGTCTTTCATCTCATAAAGCCTAATAACATTACAGATGACAACCTTCTTACCAAAAATAGTTTCTAATACAAATTGCCTTTGACTATATTTACAATGTCACTTTTAATCAACTAAATTGTCAGGCTATTGCACTTTTGTGATCTACATTACACAAAAACTATAATGAAGAGGGAAGTGAGTGCAAGTGCTTTCAGCTTTAACTGGCTGCCCATTTTATGCCAATTACTGCCTATTCAGTAAGCTTACCCTTCTGTTCTTTGAAAACTACTAGATGTAAATGTATGGATTCCTCTGAAGGAGACACAGTGCAGAAAAAGCTTATTCCACTTAACCAAGAACATTTGTCTTCATAATTACAATTGCTTTTTGTACTCCTATGCAATTAGTAAGCACAAGCTAAAAATAGTTACTTGAATCCCAATGTGGTCCCTGACTGTTTCTTTATTATGTCATTTTTAAGGTAGTTCACTGTTCCATTTATTTGTAAGTTAACAGCTTTATTCAGATGTTTTTATCCCTGCAGGTGCATTGTGACTCAGTGCACTCACTCTCATCTACTACATCTACATGTGCGTCTCCTACAGGGACACAGGTAATACCTGCTGTGCTGTGCCCTGTTCTCAGGATTCAGATAACACACACTGGCATGCTCGCTATGGTTTCTCCCTGGGCATGTTGAGACAGAGGTTTCCAAGGACAGGTCCAAGTGTTTCCACAGTTTGAAAGCAGAATACTACCACTGAGACTGAAGCTATCAAGAGCAGACGATTCCCGTCATCTTGCACAGCTGTCTGCTCTTGCTTACAATGCTTTCAAGAGCTTGCACTACCCAAACTCTCATTCTGCAGGTACTGCTGTTGCAGGTTTACACAGCGCCTCAAGTACATAAGCTCTCTGCAAAGCCAGAACTGAAAGAGATATACTACCATTCAAAAGGAGAAAGCACTGATGAAAAAGCTGCTGGGAAATCTGCATCACTATGTAGCCTATCACTATAGGCCTCAAATGAGGAGAGAGTCTCAATGTTTTTCCTCACCGCTCTCTAGGTGGAAGCAGAAGGGAAACTATATTTGCTGACCACCACAATAGTAGGGCTGGATCCTTAGCTGCTGGACATCATTGTAGTTTTACTAGAAGCAAAGGACATGGGCTGGTTTACACAAGCTGTGGAAGCTCAAAATCAGGAATAATGAGTCCAGGCATCCAGTCTCATTCACTATATGAAATAGTTCTGAGAGCAATGAAGCTAAAGTCATCTAGTTTCAATATGTGGGTCCTCTGATATCTGGAAAAAGCGAATTTATTATCCATTTCCTCTCTTGGGTACTAATCGAACTTCTTCCCTAATGCCAGCTGCCTCTTTCCACAAAAGGTGTAGGAACTTCTCATAGGTCTATTGCCAAATGCAACTGAAAGCAGCTACTGGGTTTAAATGTATTACTGAAGGACTGACACATAGATACAGAGACATGTGTACATCTTAGAAGGTGGTCTGAAAAATGGTATGAGCACTAAATGTTTCAGGTCATAAAAAGCATTATTCTTTCATCTTTGTTCATTCTTCTTCACTCAAAAGAGTAAAGAAGACTCAAAAGGAACTCAAAGGAACTCAAAAGAGTTCCTGCATCCAGAGCAGAATTATTTCAGCTGGAGAATGAATACCTCAATTTTAAGCTTGTGCTTGAAATGGCTCAAAGCCTGATGAATTATTGGCCTGAGGAAATCAGAGATAAATCTCAGCTGGTTCAAATGAATCAGAGATCTTCTTCCCAGGTTTTGAATCTTGAGCTTGGTTTTCAGAGACATCTAGAAAAGGTCTAGTCTCTTCTGACTTCTCAAATCCAAGTATGCTGGAGCAG
Source organism: Loriculus beryllinus (assembly GCA_039877255.1). Lineage (NCBI taxonomy): Eukaryota > Metazoa > Chordata > Aves > Psittaciformes > Psittacidae > Loriculus > Loriculus beryllinus. Next base: position 23,505 of record JBCJKH010020916.1, on the reverse strand, counting down.
TTGGTCTTGACCTGGAATTTTGCCTTTGAGATTTGGATAGCTTCAGGTAATCCTGTGCTTTTTGACTGCCATGTTTTTTTGCTAATGGAAGTGAGCAGAAGGCAAGCAGCCAAAGGTTATGAACAGCCCTTGGAGCATGAAGAAAAGACCCAGCATTTATATGCAAGTGTCATGAAGGCTCTTGCAAAATGCCTAGTTTATGATCCTTTGAAGCAAGCCTGGATGTCTGTTTGAAATAGCTATCTTTAGGTATTTTATGCATGTGAACAAGTGGACTTGACAGTAACTAGTAGAGGGACTTCTACTTAATGTTGATGTCGTTAGCTGGTTTCTTAATGCAGTGGCTGGATCAAGACAATGGGGGAGGATCACTGTAGATTTTGGGCTCACCTGAAGCAAATCGTACCTTTTCACAACATCTTAAAAATACTTTCACATTGAACCCAAAATGAAACCCCTATTTTTAATGGGATTTTTTATTTTATCTCATTTTACTTTACTCTCAATATTTCCTCAAATGGAAAGTTGAAAGTGCTTCAGTTTGAAATGAGCCATCATGCTTTCATTCACATTTTCTTCTAGCTGTTGCTTTCCACTTATTTCAGCACAAATCCGAGTATAATTTCTGCCCACTCAGAACTTGTGTTTTGGGAGAAATAACCGAGATTTGAAGTAAGTTTAGCTTTGAATCACGTCTGGCTTTACCTCAACAGAAAGAAGCAACTCAAATCTGCAGGAAACCAGACCTCTGCAAGTATTGTAGGCAGTTATCAGAGGACCTGCAACAGTCCTGCTCTTGTTGACCAAGGGGTGCCAGCCCCACTGTTTGGTCCCTCTCCTGCCCAGACACTTCTGCTGCCCTGTGGTAAAGACAGGCCAGAGAACCAAATTGCTGAATACTAATATCACACTAAGGAAAGGAGCCTCTTGACAAAGTACCATCAATCAGAGAGTTCCAAGGAGTAAAAACCAGGAATTTCTTCTGTACCCTCTGAAGGCAAACTTTCAAAGCCAGGTTTGAAAAGGTTACTTCATGTGCAGAGCTTCTGTAGTCCTCCTGGCAGTTCTGATAATAAATTGAGAGGTCCAAAATGAGGAAATAAAAGGTTTGATTATATGCACTAAATTTCTATGATACTTTTCATCTCTTTCCAGCCACTGGACTCTGCTTCCTGAAAACTGCCTCGTAAAAATGTCTTGTGCATTATGTCCTAATTTGTCCTAATTATGTGCTAATTTGGCACATACCTTCCCGTGATAGGACCCACAGCAGCACCCAGCTCAATGTCCTGACCCCATTCTGCCTCAGACCACCCTGCTGCCGTATCAAAGAGCCAAGTTCTTCTCCAGCAGGTCATGTCCTTTTTATTTAGTGCCCAGTTGTCCTCCAGTAATGTCCCCTCTGTTGCTGGGGGTACTAGCAGCCACTATCATCTCCTTCAGCAGTAATAATGTAGAGGTCACCCACAAAAAGTTGTTAGAGCCTGGCTACGGGACCACTAAGACAGACATTTCACCATCTTTGTGTTCTTTCTATTGTCTTATTAAGGTCATTAATTCTCCCAGCCCCGTTAACATCTCTGATGCAACTGCTGAACTGCCCTTCCTCACTCCTCACCTTCCAAAAATCCCAGCATAAAAAATACAAAGCACATCTGAGTATTTGGGGAGGAAGGTTTCTCCTTCCCCAGGTCCAGTTCACTGAGGAAGTAAATACCAAGAATTATTTACACATCACACTAGTCCCTGACAGTCACTGATAGTCCCTGTGGCAGACACATCAGTTCTGGCCTCAGGAAAACTGATTTCTAGCTTCAGTTTTCCTACAGATTTCTTTCAGGCAAGTCATTTAATTTGTCAGTGTCTCAGTTTGCTGATAGCTGAGTAGGGATAACAGTTGCTTTTCCCACCCCCTTGTACGTGCAGTTTTGGCTTCTTAGGGTCATTGCACGCAGAGGTGCTTGAGCCAGGGGCGGCAGCAGCCCTGGTGCTTCAGGAGCACTAGCATCTCACTCTTGCAAAGCCAAATGTTGCATTCCCATATTGTCTGTATAATAAACATTACAAATTGTCTAAATTAATGAGTTAGAAAACATACAAAGGAGAGGAATAACAGATTTTAAAACCCACATTTCTAAATTTCTCTTGTGTGTTTAACCACCGAACACTCAGAAGTCGCAACTTTCACACTTTTCAGGGATTCATTTGCCATTTTTATCATCAGCCAACAATATTTGTTTGCAGCTACAAATATGAAGCACTGGCTTAACTAGAATGTTAAAATGTAGCTCATGGATAAAAACATACACACATGCATTCCCCCCCCCCCTCACTCACGTGAAGTTTTTTTACACAGGTCAGTTGTGTGTTACTTCTGTTGCTTTTCATAGAACAAATATTTTTATTTATAATAGTCCTGCCTTTCTTATTGAGAATAATATTCTGCTGAGCAAATAAAATATGCATTAAAATACTATAAAAGCTATAGAATAAGAAATACAGTACCAGTTTAGTAGTTGGATAGCACCTATTTTTTCCTAAATACAAAGAATTTAGAACATTAAAGAGGAAAGAACAAAAGAATGAAGTTACGATATCTAATATTCCTTTTCTTCAAGAAAAAATAATGCAGGACTAATTTTCTCAAATCCCAAAAGAGTGAAAAAACTTCCCCTCTGCTCTTTCTCAATGTAATTTTTATTCTTTTGATAAATTAAAAAGAATTTAATATCCTTTTTCATTATAGTTTGAATAATAAACACAGGCATAAGCTTCTGGGGATTACATGTTAAATAGAAAAGCACACAAATTATATGTGGCAATTCCCAACTTGTTAATGCACAGAGAGTGGGGACAGTGCCACTGAAGCAGAGATCAGCCAGCAGCCCCCAAATAGCCGGTCACTTCATCTCCTGCTCCTCAGCTCACTGGACCCCTCAAATCCTTCAGTTACCATTTCTCCAACTGGAAAACAAGTGACTTTGTCTCCTTTCAGATAACGCTGCTGCTGCCATTCCTTTGTGGAGTTCTGCCTTTATGAGCTATCTGATGTTTATCCAATGCCTCAAACCCTGAAAGCTGGAAACCTGCCCATGCAATGCTCTGGTTTCTGTCATTGCACTGAGTTCACAGTCCTGGTGCTTGTGCAGTGGAAAAGTTTCTTCTTCTTGAGGAGATTAAATTAGACCTTTTCACCCCCAAATGTTTTTAAGGGCTTGAGACTGGGCCCTGAACTACTACACTATAGGGCTTTCTTTTTGCCAAATTATAGCTGCTGGCTATAATGCTGAGCCTGACCTGCATCATGTCAAAGCTCTCATTATTTTAGCATTACACCATGAGAAAACATTAGGAGTAACAGCAGAAATACACTGGCTTCTTCAGGGGCAAAGCCACTAGCTTTCTAATGAGTTAGGTTTCTGTCTTAAGGCCAAATCCTCAGTATTGAGTTGTGGGTCATTTCAGCAAAGGAGAGATCTCAAGGGACTCGGCAGTACAATATGAACACTTATCAAAGAGCACGGAGACGGTCTTGAAGAACTGATAGTTTGGGAAAAAAGGAACAGCAACAGAGACTCCCCAGCATGGCTAGTTCTGTCTGCCATCAAGAGGAAACTGGGCTGGCTTGCATGAGGGTGGAAGAGAGCTTCTCAAGCATCTTCATTGACACACAACACTGGCCAGACATGCACTAAGAGATCCTAGACTCCTTTTCACTCACATCACATATTTGCAAATAGCGCTAAGCAAGAAACCACTTTTTTCAGTCCCAAGAACATGGCATGCTTTCCAATACGCTTTCCATATTTGCAAGCAAATAGATCAATTTGTTTCACAAGCCTTCTCCTGTCTCCATTCAGCTACTAGAAGGATGATCTCAAGATAAAGTGTGCCAAACAACAGAGAATATTTTTTCAGAGAAAAAGCAATGCTGTTACAGAAACAGCCTATAATAGTCAAGAGGTGTCGTTGCCCCCTTAAGCATTTTAATTTACAAAAGTCTAATTAGGAAGACTAAATGTATAGCATGCATAAGAAAGCTGAAACTTCTAACAAAACACTCTCAGTACCATTTTCTTCATGCTTCATTAATAAAGAACAAGATGTCTCTAGACTTTCTGTAACATATGCACAGAGCTATTTCAAACCAGACTGAGATTCTTTTCAAATGAGGGTTATAATATACTCAAGCAATAACAATGCATTTTTTTTATTGCTTTGCTTGTAAAGTTGTTTCCATGTTGTGCTAGGACAAAGTTATTTGTCATTTTTGCAAAGTACTTTAATGGTTTTTAGGACCTTTCTATTTCAGCTATCGATTCAAGGTTGAGTGTAGCCTACAGCAGAGCTGAGCTTGGGGAATCAGAGTGCAAGAGGAAGACTTGTATTTTTCTATAGAAATTATAAGTTTTTGTACAAATTAGAGACACAGAAAAACGAAGTTTTGATTTATCTTCTATATCATATATGACACATAGGGATCTCTGCCATCAGATCACAGAAAACCAAATGGGATTTCAGGCTCTTCCAAATTTGCTTGTCTTGTTCAGACTACAAACAAAATAGTTCATTCATTGGATAGGTTTGAAACAAAGAATCTCCATGGAAAATGCAACCTTTATAATTTCTACCACAGACCCTATCAGCAAACTAATGATGTGTCTTGTTTCGTCTTCAGATACAAAACTGCTGTTCTTACCACTGGCTATCTGCATTGAAGTGTAGGGCTGTAGCAGTCTTGGAAAAAGAAATTTCAGCCCTGATACTGCTACATGAGGAAGGCGTATCTGCAGAGCTGAAGAATTTCATTTTTCGTATTCATTTCCAGAAGGAATCAGAGAGAGGCAATTCCCTAGGTGATCTTTCACTGAACACAGCATTTCTTCGTTTGGGCAAAGGGGAATCAAAATGATCTCATGAGTATGAAATATTTGATAATGAGACAATCTGGGGGGAGAACATAGGCCCAGGAGATTAAAAAAAAAAATCTACTAGTTTTCAAAATGCATGTATGCTTCTACAGTGGGGTGTTAAATTATATTACAGGTATTGAGACATCAATGTTTACCAATGTTTGCAATTCAAATATAAGCACAGAGTGGAAAATGGTGAAACTATTTAAAGGTGTCAGTGTATGGATCTGTAAGCAGAGGTTTGTGTATAATTTGATAGCTATTTCTTTCTTGTTAATGCTTATGATGGCCTGACGTTCCATGTGATTCAAGTCGTATCTGATGGGTAAATGGCACCAAATCAGTGTTTTGCAAATACAGGATATTTCCATATTTGGCCAGTGAAACTAAAAGCCTTCCTAGAGCGAGCATGCTATTAAAATGCTAATAGTCTGTATTTGAGAAAGCTTACTCAAGCCTCGGTAGGAAACATATGTGCCATTTATATATGAAAGATCCAGATATGGTTTTTAACATAAAAGGGTTTCCCTTTCCATAGAATTGTAAGAACCTTTAGAAAAGACCTAGAATAATGGGATAAGCCCCATGCAAATGAAGAAACAAGAAAAATATGTGGAGGGCTAGTGAGCTTCATTATGCTGAAATACAGACATAATTGTGAGCATGAAGTATGTGCATATAATGTGATAGCAACCTTTTATGTTTCATTTGCTTCTGGATATTTTTTCAGTTCAGCCCTCCAAATTACTCAGTACTGAAGCATTGATCAGGGGGTGGTGGGGATTTTGCCCATGACAGGAGAGGCAAATAGTAAGAAAAGAAATGGGGGCACAGCTCTGATTGAAATGGGGAGGATCTGTATGTGGATACCTGCCACCACTGTACAGCGGAGCAGGCAGGGCACTCAGCAGAGCTGAGATCAGATAAGATCACAAATAGAGGCACTTGCTGTATAATGTATGGCATTCAGTGGTGAGCACCACCTTCCAGACATCAGGGTGTGTCTGAGAACTGCTATGAGCAGCTGAACACAAAGTTCAGAATGAGAAAATAAAGAATAAGATCTTGATGTACCACTCAGTCCCTGGTGAATTCATGAGCAAAGTGGCACTGGTTTCAGCAGGATTCATTCTATTTCCCATAATTGAACTGAACTGAAGACTGCAGGGTCAAAGAAAGCAGAGAATTCAAGAAGCCTATAAAAACAGAGTCCAGATTTGCAGGAGTGCTGCAACCTTCCAGAAATGCAATTAAACATACAGGCCAGGAGTGTTTGAGATTGAAATCTCTGTTTAAACATCCGTTGTTACTTTATTTGAATATCAGAGTGAAAAATAAAGTTCACATGTTGAAAAAAGCCAGAAAACTCTTTTTGTCTTCTTTTTGCCTTTTTTTGTTTGCTTTGTTCACTCATTCTGAACGCTGAATAAACATGACATGAATTGGATTGTGTCTGATGGTCAGTAGGGTGACAGGATTTGAACTCTCCCATTTGGAAACAAATTCCTTGCCGAAAACAAATTCTTTTACTCTGGCTTATACATTCCCAGCTCAATAGAAATAAAATACACAAGCTCAACTCACTGACAAATGGCTTGGATATTCAAAGATATCTGTGTCTCAGAAACATTTAATAAGCACTTTGGATTATTTTATGTTTTGGCTCCACTTTTACCCTGAAGTGTATGTACATCAATTATTTTATGCAAATGTCAGTACAATCCATTGCCATCAGCTTAACACATTTCCTCCAAATGGTTGGACACCCATTGTAGGGAAAGCAGAAGGCTTAAGACTTCTTCCAGTGACTGAAAAAATAGCAGAACAGAAAAATGGAGGAGATGAGAAATTATTTAGCTCATGGATTTGTTTTGCTTTCCTGAAACAAAATAATTCTGGATTCTACTTACTGGAAATCTACTTAGCTAAGAAACATCTAAATGAAAACTGCGTAAGGCTGTTTTGTTTTGTTGGTTTTTTGTTGCTTAGGATTTTTGGAAAGGTTTACAGTGGAATTATAAAAGCAAAATAAGCAATAGTTTAGCATTTTGCAGAATCACATGGAAAAACAAGACATTCTGATTAAGAAGACTAAATCCCACAGAGTTTATTGGGAACTTTTGGTCGAACATTTTATTGCTAGAAAATGACATAAAAATCTCTTTCTCTAGATGCATATTGGTAGTGAGCAATTTTAATGTGAAATGTCCCTCCATATAACCATGCTAAACACTGCCTTCATGGCTTCTGGGTCTAAAGGACTTCCAAGACTGATGATTGCAGACCTGTGATACCACCTCAGTGACACCCAGTCAAACTTAGATGAAGAGGAATGGCCCAATTTACTTCTTGACCTGGCACCATTCCTTGTAAGACCTTGTCAAACCTCAACACACCCTCACTGGAACTGCAGCTATTGGAGCTAACAGGATCTTTCTGGGAGCCCACGAAGACAGAGCTCAGCTATTGTATTTGCAAAAGGGAAACAGCAACTGTGTGAATCTTAAATGGAGTTAAGGATGTGGGAAAGTCTAAATCTGCTAACAGTACTGGCTCAGAGGAGAGCTCCAGATTATCTCCCCTGCTGCACAGCAGAGGATCTGGCAGGAGCTGCTAACCAAGGTCAGCTTGGCCATGTTCAGAAGCTTCCCTGCTCCTATGGTTATGACAGCTTTGGTGTGCTGGTGGCCAAGAGTATCCGTCCCATGACCCCCATTCCTGATGCTGCTACTATCCCCACAGGAATGTTTTCTCTTGTCTATATATTGTTTTTTTCCTTCTGCCATCCTGGTATGATATTTACCTTAGGAGTGTGTGTGTATGTGTATAAAATAATAAAAAGTATGCCTTTTTCTCTTGAGTGGGTACCTGCAGAAACAAGCAATATGGAGCCCTAACACCATCTGAAGCCTTAGGACATACACTCCTTTAATGTAACTATCTCTTAGAAAATACACAACAAACAAACCAGAGGATACTGATTTTCCACTTTCTATTTAAATACACTGTCAATTCAAAAGGCAGGATCCTTTCATCATCTGTCTTTCCCATGTACAATATTCAAGCAATTACACGTAGAAAAAAAGCTGAAGTTGTGCAGTAGTTTCAGCAGCTGAAGTTCACGCTCTCAGAGAGCCAGTGTCTCCGGTAGCTGGCTGAAATCAAAGCCAATGGATAGAAAATCTTCCCAGAGAATTGCTGGAAGTCACAGCTTCCAGGATTGAGGTGCACGTGCTGCCAGTCATCACGTTAAGCTCTTACACAAGCCATGCACTGGAAGTTTGAATGACAATGAAAGTACAGAAGTATTTCCTCAACATAGGTTTATGCATTAAATTAATGCACTTGTATATCCTAGAAACCTTGACTGGGAAAAGCCACACAGTGGCATATTGATCTGAATTATTATTTTGCAACAGGTTCGTAATTTTTTGCCAATAGGCTTTAATTATACTGATATAATGGCACTGTAAAGGTGCCCATTTCACTTATATCAGTATCCTATCATCTTGAATATCTTTTTCAATAATAGCAACTGAACACAGAAAACATTAAGTACATCTTACTAACCAGAAAGCATTTCTCTAATCCAGATATTCCGTCTATAATGAAAACCACTTAAGAAATAGCTTCGATTAATTTTGTTGCTAAGTCAGTACAATCTGCCATGTGCACATAGCAAACATGAGTCAGTATCAGTTTACACCTTCTAAGCTTTTTTGGAATGTGTAGAAGTACAGCAATTAATTGCTGCTGTTTAAAGAAAATGTGAAAAACTATTTTGACATATATGCTGGGTAGCTGTGAGTTAAACACAGAGAATATAATACGTAGTGGGTGGGAGTTTCAGATGACTAGTAAATAACAGAAGTGTAGTGATTTGCAGTCTTTTAAAAAACAGAGGATATGTTATTAAATTGCATGAGAGATGACAAGAGAAAAAGAGAAAATGCAATTAGCTTTTATTAGAATCCAGATGGTGCCTAGATGATGTTGTGGTCACAAGTAGCACACATACAACCTTTCACTTGGTGCTGCTGAGGGCATAAAACCCGAATGGTCTGTTATTCTCATGTTCCTCATTAAATGTGTATGGTAACCTGGCTCTTACTCCTGCACAGAAATGAGGGGGAAAACAGTGCATAATCTGAGTGCTCTCAGTGTAATAATACCTCACCAACAACTTTAAAATCACTATTTTGAAAACAACTTAGGTTTGATTTTTTGGCTTAGGTGGTATTTTGGGGTTTTCTTTGGTCATTTAGTTTTCAGTTGACATTATCCTTTAGAAGATAATTTGCTTTTTACATTTTGTTTTACACCTCCTCACTCATGAAACTACGTACCTTAAGAAAGCAAGTGTTTTTTATCTCAGTCATAACTGGCCCCGGTATACATGAAACAGCATTTTAAGTATCACTATTAAGTATTGTATAGGTCACAGAAGAAGCCATTTGCTAACACAGTTCAAGGTTTAATCCTCATTTTATAAAGAGGGGCAGAGAATAGTTTCAGAGACTTCTCCAAATCACGCTAGACAAATACTTGAGACAAGAGCTGTCTAATTTCTCTCTCATATTAAAAGCAGTTCTTGCCTGGCCTGTGCCTTTCCAGTAGGGTCCAGATGTCTTCATCCCCTTTCAAAACAGGAATAAAACAAAACCACTGATCCCAGCAAATTAATTTTCCAGGCAGTAACTGGTGACCTGCTCTGTTGTCTCACAGAGTGGCCTGGAAGCATCTCTCTGCCAGGCTCAGACACGGTAACATGCCCTAGATGACCCAAGCAACTGAGGATGCAACCAGCTGAGGATCGTACACACATATTCCTATGCATGTACATACACACCATTATGTGGATATACAGAGGACAGTTTCAGAGTTGCAAAAGAGCTATGCTACCTTTAAGAAATTAGTTTTGTTAACATACTTTACTATATATACGGTTAGTGCTTTTTAGACAAAATCATAACAACCACCAATCGCTGGCAACCAGGTTATGTACACAAAGGAAAATAAAAGCCTCAGAATACATATTAGCTTCTGGACTACAATGTTTACAGACCCTCCAGTATTTTAATCTGTGAACATCCTTAATATACCAAATGCTAAAAATCCAAAGCAACGGCCAAAACTCACATTTGGCCTGATTATTTCCTTGTTTATCATGGTTAGCATTCCCAAGATAAGAGATAATGTTGCAAGCTCAGTAACCACAGAAAGTATTGAAGACACACTTAAAGAGAAACACAGCTATTTTCCTAAAACATGGTTCAAAAGGAAACTGGTGGAAAACTCAGTAGATTTTAATGGAGTAATGCACAGCAATGAGTCCCACTCATGAAAAATTCTACCTGATTTATATCCCAAGTAAATAGATGAAAACCTGAAATGGTTCCTTCACATAGGCATTTGTCTTTCATCTACTAAAACCGTATTTCAGCTGTCTTTTTATATATCACTGTAAAATAATTCCTGAAATTCCACAAGTAAGTATTTTTTTGCATGCAGTCACAAAGATCTCAACAGAATTGGAAACATCTTGTCCATCTTCTCATAATCTGGATTATTCACATAGAAATAGCAATTATTGTATTGCTCTTACAAGCTACCCATAAAGGTATCAATGGGTTGATAGAATTTACTGCCACAAGCTCTGGCTAGACTGAAAAGCTTAGCAGTATACAAAAAGGTTAATGCTTTGTTCACTGAACAAGAATTTGCAGGTATAAACACATACCAAAAGATTGAGAAAAAAAGGCCACACTTCACACCAAGACAGCACCACACGGTTGGGACTTAGAAAGAAATTATGAAACAACAACACAGTCAAAAGGGTCCATTGCAAGCTTTTTCCTCTTTCGGAACATTCCCCTCAAGCTTTTGCTAGCTCTGGGATGGATTAGGTGGTTGATTGCTCTTCATGAACATAGCAATCTCCAGGTTCATAGAGAGCCTTATTGTTCACCATCACTCTTGGCACAGTGCATCTGGCATGTCTGCAGTTGGATAGCACTCTCTAAACAGGTGAACCAGACATGTGAAAAGTTAATATTCTGCTGTTGTGACAGTATAATTATCCCTAATAACAAAGGAAAACAGCTGCTTCAAATAGTCTTTCACTTAGAAAGTGTTTGGATCATTATATTTTGACTTTTATCATCTGTTTTCTGGATAAACTCCCAATGTGGTTTATGGTGCTGCAAAATGGTAACGTCTTATTTCATGAATGACAGACAGATGGGCTTTGCTGCAAGGCTTATTGATAGTAAAGCACGTAAGACTGTTCAAGATGCTTAACTGCAAGAAATACTGGAGGTAACAAAATATTGCCTTCTCCCACTTTCCAAGACTCCTGTTACTTATTTTCACTAGTTTCAAGTTTTCTAAGTGTTCAGTAGTATCACCTGACAATCCTAAAACTTTCTGATTTCTGTTCCAGTGCACAGAGAGGAAGGAACAGCTGTTTTACAATTAATTGAAAGCCAGTGGAGATGTAGTCCAGATTTCAGAGTAAGGTCTGTTTATAGGAGATTTGTATGTCATTCATCTCCTTCCCTCCCTGCCTCCTTCCCACCCCCAGCAATCATCTAATTGGATTTTCATGTCCAAATCCTGTTCTCTTAATCAAAAGGCAAACAAAATCAATCTTATGGGTTCCCAGAATCCAAGAGAAGCTTCTGGTCCTAAAGCACTGAGAGACTTATTCTGCAAAGCTCCTCTGTCAGACCCAGTTTACTAAATCAGTTAACCCTTGCCTCTAAAAGCCGAAGTAATCATTCATGAGATCTGCTGCGGTAGTGTTACATTTTATTGTATCAGGAAAGGTTTTACTTTCTCAAACATCTACAAAATCCATACGTTTGACTCAGGGCAAATGGTTGGGGAATTCTTCAGTTGTTTTTTTGAACTATTTGTTATCAAAACTAAAGCATTTGGAAGTAGATACTTCAAATACATGGTGATATCATGTAACATTCAACCAGGAAAGTATCAAAAATGCATTTTTGTAATTTCCAGATATTTAGTGTGACAGACCAGATCCTTGAAACTGGAAATTCAGCTCTGCTTCCCGTCTTCCTCTAAAACCACAGAATCATAGAATCATGGAATAGTTAGGGTTGGAAAGGACCTCAAGATCATCCAGTTCCAACCCCTCTGCCATAAGCAGGGACACCCCACACTAAACCATGCCACCCAAGGCTTCGTCGAACCTGACCTTGAACACAGCCAGGGATGGAGCACTCACAACTTGTCTTAGGACATAAAGCAAGGGCTGGGTGCTTCCCCACATTGCTTTCACTTGGCTGCACCCTTCCAGCAGTGCAGACCTGCTTCACCTCTATTCTAAGATCCTCCAGAGTGATGCAGCAGAGGTGGAGAATAGCTGTGCCCCATGATTTCCAGATAGAAAAGTGTGCAACAATAACTGAAACCCCAACTCCCAGCTGCTATACCAGCTTTCCAAGGTGCTAGGGACCTGGGAGTCAGTCTGCATGGTCCGCAAATCCATCAGCCACAAAGAAAAGACACAGAAAGTGAATTAATCTTGCTCAGATTTTGTACTGACAAGTCTATATGGAGGCTTGTGAGACAGACAGAACTGCAATACTCCGTGAGCAAAGGTGATTTTAAAGGCTGCACAATTTCCCACAGAACACAACAATTTAAAATCATCTGCATATGGACTGCAGTAAATGGCTAGAAACCATTTCCCATGTAAGAAACTGAGACTTCTGGCAGTTAATAAAGTGAATGTTTGCACAAAGCTATTTGGTAAAGGTATTAAATGATGATTCATTGGGAAAATTTACAGCTTCCAGTTGTGTCCAGTGTTCTCTGTGTGCAGTGCTGCTCCCCAGGACAGCCTGCACATTAACCTGCAGCATCAGCAATGGTGAGCTGCAGAACAGTGTGGACATCTGTTTTAATTTCTTCCCTTTTCTGTATCTTCACTGAAGAAAGAAAACCTTCTATTTTTAGCAACAAAATTAATTCCTTGTAAAAGTCCCTGCAAGTTTCTTGCATCCCAAGTGAAGTGCCAACACTAGATGTGAAGGAGCACAAACTCTAGCAGCAGCCTGGATGGACATAGCCCATGGTGTTCTCTGCCTCCAACTTATAGTCAGCATCCCTTAGCATTTGGAAATGGCCTAAACCACAAGTTTTTGACTGGGATGTACCATACACACATGGTTCATACTGGGGAGGACAGCAAACAGCACTTTGCTCTCCTTCAGCCCTCTCCTCAGCAAATGATAAGCACAGTTGAGTAGATCTCATTTTAGATCCTTCACAAATTACAGTTATGAAGCTCACAGAAGGAAATAGGCTAGGTAGAATTCAAGAGCACAGTCAGACAGTGCTGCACATCACGTGCTGCAGCAGCCCAGGGACTGCTCTGGATTGTGCAGGTGGATCCAGGCCAATTGCTGGAGAGGCTACAGGCCCCTCTGTATTGCCAGGTAGTGCATATGATGCTTCATGCCCTTGTATTGCTAGGTAGCGCATATGATGCATTGTGTTTATGTACCTTAGCTGAGGTGGCTTTAAAGATGAAATTGGCAAAACAAAGCCCTAGGCTGATGGACATATCTTTTCATGGGAATGCTTCCCTAGGTCTCGTGTTTGACATAAGAAATATGAGTTGGCACAACACAGGCCTTTAAAAAAAATAGTGAGAAAAAGTAGTTATGAAATATAATTCATTGGGCCTTCTGAACTCTGTGATAGCTGAAAAATAGCTCAATTTTACAATTCCATTGCTGCATTAAAAATCTGAATATCCATACTGTGAGCTACGTCTATGCTGAAAAGGGAATAATGAGAGACTGTGCCATCCCAAGTGATGCTTAGTCAAAACCATATATTAAATTCTAGTATCAACAATTTAATGAAAATTATTCCATGGGAAAGTAATCAGGCAGATATACCACTGATGTGTTACTGACATGTATACTAGCAGTGTGGAAAGTATGTTTTAACTACCCCTTTCATTTCCCTGTGGAAAGAAGCAAGTTTCTTTTTCGTTCATCCAAATCCTTGAATATTCCAGTTGCTTAACTAAAAATGCTTCGAAGGAACAGACAGCAAAGAAAATGACAATGCATAACTGTTTCAACAGAAGGAGCTTCGAAGAATACAAAGTTTTCAACATACTGCCAGTTCCTCTTATAGAGAGAAGTCTTTGTCTGCAGTAATGTCAGTGCTTCTGTTCTCCTCAAAAAGGACCTTACAAACACTGTCAGGAGCACAAACAATGAAAGCTACAATTTCACTTGTTTATTGCCATCAATGTGCAGCACAAACTCTGTCCACGGTATCTCTATTATTATGCAGGGCAGAACTTGAAAACTGCACAGTTCAAACAGTATAGCTGAAGTGGACACAGAAACAATACAACACAGGCACTAATGTTAACCTCAGGTAACAAACCTTTATTTAAAACCAGATATTTACTTAAAACCTTTATAGTGAGTGTTTTCTGCAGCCCAGCAATTTCTTACCATGCTCCAACATGCTCCAAGCAGCAAAGATGTCAAAGAAAAAAAGATGAAAATATACCTTTGTATGATTGTCTTACTGCAGGATCAACTTGCAATTGAGATTCGCCTGTGTTGCAGATCCTAGAATCTCATTAGTTAGCGTGTGAGGAGCTCTGCTTTCCTTTGAATGCCTCTGACTCATCCCGAGGCTCTACTGCCATCTGAGCAATGAAGAAAATAATCTTTTCGCACATATTTTTGGTTGCTTTTCAACAGTGATTGCCAACATGCTGTCTTTCTCAGCTTTCTCACTGAGAATCACCAAAAAGGAAGGTCCCTCTGTTATTCACTCCATCTCAGTGGAGTGCCACTTGATGCTCACCTTCTCTCAGACCAATGCTCAAATGAGAGCTCCTCTACCCTTTACTAGGCTGAAGTTACCCTTTCATACCTACAGGTTAGATTCAGCTCCAGACACCCTAATCAAGAATCTCAGAGTCATATAAAGCACTTTCATCTTTAGCTGTCTCATGAGAGAGTTATTCTCAAAGCACCACAATGATCACTGCTTGGGAATCCAGCTGGGGTGAGTCCCTGCTCACAATAAGGACTCAAAGGAGATCTCTGGTCTTAGAGAGAAGGCTCTAACCAGGACCCACTCAAGTAATTCAGGCCACCCTGTCCCAAATTTTTCAGTGGGTTGTAGGAAGTCTGTTTGAGCAAAAGCAAAGAAAATTACCTTTAAAAAGAAACAAAAGGAATTATGCAGGTTGCTTATGGCCCATGATAGCCTCGAAGTGGCTGTATTGAGTGTCAATATTGACTGCTGGCTGCAGTTCAACATTACAAGACAAACTGCCAGCTGAAAAAACACAATTTGATCCCAACAAAAATGCTTAATAACAATCTTTGCTGGAAAGTCACTGCATAACTTTGGGAACCCTATAAAATTCCTCTAGGGAAGAATTTTGCTCATGCTGCAGCAAAGCCAGTGTTTCTTCTAGTATTGAGCACATACTTAGCAGCTTTATAACTTCTTGAAATGTGTTCTAGCTGGGCTTGTGACAAACTTCCTGATCTCTCTTTTACAGGAGACATCTAATGTTTCACATCCATTATACAAATTCAGATTGCAAAATAGTTTCTCCAGGAATTGCCTGAATAAATCCAGAAAGGCAAATTCAGAAGCACTTAAAGCCAACAGACCAGGTCAGTAAGGATTGGGGTAGCCTAATCTTCGAGACTGCCTTTGTGATTCAAGGCAAACAGGTAATTAAAGACATAAGTAGAAGATTTAAGCACTCATTTAAATAGTTATGAATTCCTCAGTGGGGTATGTGGAGTTGTACCTGGAAAAGCAAAAATAAGCGGAGGCACAAAATGTTTGGTGTATTTTATTGCATCTCATAGACTATTTCTGTTGAAGGATATAAGATAGGTCTGCAGCTTGTCTCTTCTTTTTGCCACCTGCATGTAGCAAGCATGCGATTGCATGGGGGGGGGCGCCTCCTGCTCCCCTGGGCAGGGGTGCTGCTAGTGCAGGGTAGCAAGAGCAGAGCTAACACATATGGGAGCATAGGTGGAGCAGCTACTGAAAGTGTTTGAGTTGAGAAGCAAAGGAGGCAGAACATGCGATAACATGTAATACTGGAAAACACAGAGGCTTACCATAAAAAGCAACAGAAATTGAAAAGCCACACCTGAACAGGAGCCAGTAGCTCATGGATCTTCCTCTTTGGCAACTCCTTTGCATACATTAGAGTGGGAAAACATTAATTATACTACAACAATCCATGCCTTCCAAAATCAAAGTTTGTGCTATTTTCCCATGCTGTTGTCAGCCTTCATCTTAGTTCTGTAGTCATTATTATACTCAAAAACACACCCAGCATTTCAGCTGCAGCTGATGGAAACGCCAACCTCACATTGAACACAGCCCACTAAGTAAAAGAAACAGCTCCAGGCCTCTACTTCATCTTGTTCCCACCAGGTCCTCTGCACTTCCAACCTCTCACCCCAGATGAAATAAGCAGATACCATATACTAGGTTTGCACCAGACTCTGCATGAGCCTTATGGCTCATGCAGTATGAATTGAGCATTCAACAGTCTGAAGAAGTGAAACCAAGTCCTATTACAAATATTATTCAGAGTGCAGTAATCCATATCCTACTAAGAGGAGCCATCAGCTCCATCATTCTGGTCATGCCATCATGTGCCCTGATAATGTCTCAATACAAAATTTCATCCAAACAAAAGCTGATCAAATGGAAAAAAATCCAAGTAAAACAGAAATATTAAAATCCACCATGTAAACTGCTGATGAACTTTATGATCTAAACTAAAGACAGTGGATAAGAAGGATGGGAAGAGGCAAGTTCAAAAGACCATAGATAGAAGATTTTAGCAAACTTGTAAGATTTAGTTATCCAGATCCTAACTGAAATACATTTATGGGACTCCTGGAGACTATGTATTTTTAAGATGCAATATGCAACAGAAAAAATAAAGTGCTGGGAACTTGAAAGCATGTGTGCAGTGCGAAAGATGAAAGACTCAGGGACATCCGTTCAACTCTTCAACAATTTCAGGGGCTGCTGTTTACAGAATGAGCCTCGATATAACCCAGACACAAATGAGATTCGAAAATCAACAGCTATGCATAAGTCTTCTATTAAAATAAAAATTTACAGGTTACTCTGTGTTCAAAACTCAGCATCTCTTGTTGGCTCTGCCCTCAAAACACATCCGGTTATATTTATGTATAGTGTGAACATTTGTGCCCATTTTTCATTTTAAATAAACAACATCTGCCTGATGATAAGGCGCACTGGAACATGTGTTCTTGAATGTTTATGTCCACTAACTTCTATATGAACTTAATATATCAGTCTTTGTTTTCATCAGTCTTGACCTGGTTTACAGGGGTATAAATCAGAACAAATCAGATTTAGGTGGCAGTAAAACCAGAACAATTTCAGTGGACATTAACTTTTAAAGCCTTTGCAGCTCACAGAGAAGGGTGCATAAGAACAATTCTAGCTCCTGGACACCTGATACAACGCTGTGAAAACATTAGTGGATCTTTAGACTGCTACATAAGCACAAAAAGAATAAATGAAATGAGAGGGATATTTCCATTCCACATGAGCTCACATTCTGTTTCAAATACAGCTTAAATACCTCTGTGTAAAAACAGGCCAATATCAAGCCATTCCTCAGACTAAGACATGTATTTGCAGCTTTCAGCAAGAAGTCCTGAGATCCTTTGTTCTCAGTCACACATTTGAGTGGTTTTAAAAGGTTGGCTCATTATCAGGGTTGAGCATACTCCCATGTTATAAATACAGCATTTGCTGCAGTAAAAAATTTTCAATTTACAAAAAAACAGATGAATTCAAAAGAGGGAGAAAAAAAATGTTATTAACAGAGTTGATGAAAACTATAAAAGCAATTATTCTTGTTAGTTACTCCTGGGGAAAGAAGTACTGAAATTTTATTTTAATACTCATTTATAGGAATCAAAGATCCTTCTAGGAAATTGTACCAACTGTCAAATAATGGATTGCTCTGCCTCAGCATTCCCAACCTTAAGCATTTGCTGATGCCTTCCCACCCAGTCCTAGAGTACATTCACAGTATTATCTTTGGGGTACATTGTACAGCAGTTCCTAAATCTGCACTGATGCTGAAATCCCCATAATAAGCAAGCATGACCTTACAATATTCGATGAAGTCAGTGATGATCTAAAATATTCTTTTCATGGTATCATGGTGGAAACAGGTAACAAAGCACATTGTGCAGACACAAAAATTAACGATTGAAAAAATTTAAGCGGTGTTCCCAAGGTCACCCATAAAATTGTTTGTTAGAGAGCTAGTCCAGCACCTTACGAAATCCCAAGATGAGAAGAAATCAACCAGTGTCTACATGCCCCAAAGATGTGATGACGTGACAACTCCCTACAAAATACTATTTGCCTTGATTTCACTTTTCATTACAAAGACACGTGGCAAGGTTGAGATTTGGTTTGATTTACTTCAAACAAATCAAAGCAGTGCCCTGTACACCTAGCTGCAAGGGCAACAAATGAACAGAAGTCAGCTGTGGGCTGGAAAACGAAGAGCAAAATGGGCAGAAATAGGGTGAAAGAATTTAGTTTTAGAGCTTTGTATGTAGCTTTGGAGCAAGTTTTGAAAGCTGTACAGGATGAATGAAAAGACCAAAATGATAGAGACCTTTCAAAATGTCAGAATGCAGGATTAGAGACTTAGAAGAGCACAAAGTTTTGTGATAGTAAAATCACGTACGGCACAAGGGAGGAGTAATGTTGAAACATAGAGCAACATCTCCTACAGTTTATTTATTAAAAATATTTTTTTTAGAAATAACCATCTGCGTTCACAGAAACTGCTCTTCTCCAGAGAACAAATGTAGTCTATTAGCTTTCCTGTATATATCCTGCATTGTTAGATTGAGCAACACTTGAATCTAATTCTTCCGACACACAGTTATGAAAAAAGTAATTTTAAAACCTTAAAATATTTACACAGCTAGTGAAACTTGCACAGTTAAAGTCTGAATCAAATTGTCATTTATATGTGCTATACAACAACAGATTCGTTAAATTCAATCAGTTAAAATAAAAGCAGCAATAAAGTATCACCAGACAAGAGGAACCCATTTTTATCTGCATCCAGCTGCTTATTTATGTATTCATCTGCTTAATAAATTTCTACCAGCTTTGAAGATGTGCACATTTTAACAATTATTTTGGACAGGCAACATATGGGATTGGGGCAGAGTGGACACAAGCTGTCCTCTCAACCAGGAGCATGGTGTACTTAAGTTTCCAGCTATGCTAAATTAATTATTTCTATTATAGCCTTATAGTAATATTTGGCTGCTACAGTACCCTTTTTGGACTTGTCCACCCAGGTTAGCATCTCGAAACCCACAACAAGGAGCACTATGTCACCACAAACTGGCTCCATGAAAGCCAGTTGCATCAAGATCCAGGTCAGAGACACATTCACTACAGAAACAGTAACTGTGAAGTTTGTGCATGTGCTCAGGATGTTAAACTTTTTTCCTGCCTAACAGGTTAGAACCTGTTAGGTCCAGGAACTGCGCTTATACAATGACTTAAATGATCAAATTCTGTCCCAGGAGTGAAGCCCATATAAAGTATGGGATCAATAATATTAGAAATATTACTACTTATCACTAGTAATAGTTTGCCAAGCTGATTAAGTTTGTTTTTCTCACTTTTATTTATCTTTACTGCCTGCATGAACCCTTATTACACACAAATCATGGAAATAGATTTGAGTGCCCACTTGCACTTAATCTGCTTCAGCAATTTTTTTTCATTAGTGGGATAAAAGCACCCTGCTGCATTCAGTGCTCCACTGTATGTTCTTTGAGTCTTTAGCTTAAGCCTTTCAATATTAAAACAAACAAAGATCAATGTGGCCAGCATTACACAGAATGATAGACGAATATGATTACTATTGAAACCTGACAAAGGGAAAAGAAAAGGTAAAGCTTTTTTTCCTTTTTTTCCTTTTTTTAAATTTAGGAGGGGAAAAAAAGTCCTAATTGATTGTGATTAGTAAAGCAAATACTTTGAGATGTTGTCTAGGTTATAAGATTTATTGTCCCTTTTCAGCAGTCTTGGCTATTACTTAACTATTGGATTAATTGCATGCAGGGTAAATCATCTGCCATTTTATTTTATGATTCATTAAACAAGTACAGCAGATGACCATTACTGCTTTTTGGCGTTAAGAAGATTTCAAAATTTAGGCTAGAATTAGGAAAAGCAAATACCTTGGCTGTGTGCAAAGGTCAGAGTAAGCACTAATGGAATACTTATCTGCCCCAAAAGTAAATGAAATCAATTTCCTGAGCTTTGTAAGAGGCATAAAGCTGAGACAGGAAGCTGCAAATGAAGAAATTGCAGTGACACTCTGATGTAGAGCACTGCTAACTGTACAACCCAGCAAGATCTGCCAAGAGACTTCATCACTGTAAGGAGGGACGAGCTTTAGACACTTAGTGCCAGGTAGGAACATGTCTGGATTTTGGGAAAACTTATGTTTAATGAAAGGAAAAAGGGTTTACTGAGACACACCTGTGAAGCATCACATACAATTCTGGTCATATACTGCATTGCCTCATGCAGATATGCAGAGAAAAAAAGGAAAAAAAGCAGAGCATGTAGTGAAAAAGGTGGAAAATGATTGTGTATGAATAAAACTTGTTTCTTTGGAAGTAGAGCGTGGATTTGTGCATCTCTGGATGCAGAGCAGAAGACCAATTAAATTACATTGCAGATGTGCTTTCTCTCTTTTCTGGATCTCTTGGTCTTATTCTCTTTCCATTTCTCTTCAATGTTTTAATAACTGTTCTCAATATTGATCGCATTTTAGCCATATTTTACACTTATTCTATTTAAACCAGAATTTTTCTTTCCTTTCATTCTTAAAATATTAAAGACATAGAAACTTAAAGGGGACTACCCTAGTGAAAACTTATGTCAGGATAAAATGCTTTTAGGAGATGGGAAGAGGCAGGTAAAAACGTAAGATGTCAGCACAGAGCCCTCTAAGTCTCACTAAGTTAGGAAAAGCCTGTGTATGTGGGGTTATTTCCTTCAGGTTTAAATCTGGAAAAGGAGAGAGTAGACTAAGCATTCACTAAGAAAAAAACAAAGTGCCCCTATTGAGCCTGTACATGGTGACCTATATCAAGGAAACCCACATTACAAAGGCATGACAAATTTTTGGGAGCATGGGAGGAACTCTTTGGGATTACGTATTCGAAGAAAGGAAGAAACTTGCACACAGTTCCTTTGTGACTGTGTTTCCACCACAGTGATCCACAGCATCAGAGCAAGAGGAAAGTTAAAACACTGCAATCCTCTTCTTTTAAATGAATCTCATTTCTTATCTCCTCCCTGCTTTGAGTTGTCATTTCTGATGTAAAACTTCAGTGATTAAACAGCAGGGAGGCATCCGGCTTGTGCGGCATCAGGTAACCCTAGGACTAGATGAAGTCTTTGAAATGACTTACTGTTGGTAGTTACAGCATGTTCTAAGGACTTGCATAATGTTTGTGACCTGTTTGGCTTAATCCTCTCCCTAATAAATGAGTTTTCATAGATCCAGGACAACTTCCTCATTTTTCTTTTCCTTTTCATAGAACCCTACTGTGCAGCTCCTCTGAACTGGCACCTTGTAGGGCTGTTCTATTGTTACCCAAGTTGCTGTAATGCTCTCCTTTGAGTGAATGTTGACACTGGTTTCCCCCCAGCCCCCTCAATTTACTTTTCTCCCATCATTCTGTGCAACTGCATTGAGTAAGAAAGATGTCTCGGCTGTTTACCAAGAGAAAGGATTGCTTTATTGTGCTTGGAAATATGAACATTTCCTTGTTCTGCCAGCTTTCTTCACCTAAAACTAAGAAAACACGTAAGCTGAAAGTGGCCCACATTCTGGAGATTGAATGTATTTTGGGGCTATCAAATAAAGGTCAGGTAAACAGATCATTGTTGCTTTCCCATTTATTTCTATTGCTGGAGGAGAGAGATTAAAAAAAGCCCTATAGACTGCCTGAAGGTCTCAGAGGAAGTCTTCCTCACTGCACAGCAGTCCTTTATGGCCTCATTGGTTACTGTTTACAAAATGCTCTATACTGAAAAAAATCGCTAAAATTATTATCAGTAGCATTATTAGCATTATAGGTATAATTGTTCATAAAGTGCTCTTCTTTGCCTTAATGCCACAGAAAAAAAGCTCATACATCATATCACAGCTTCTCACCCTTCTTTTGTTTAATACTATCCAAAAGGTACCATGGAAGGTACTGTTATTTCCTCAGATATCTTCCCCCTCTCTTCTATTTCACCTCATTTAACATACTATGTACATGCTAGGATTGCAAAAAGAATTGCCATACATTACCATCTGAATGCAGTAGGAACCCATTTTATGCTGCCTTAACTTTCGATTTCTAGTGCTTTGAATGCAACTGGAGTAAGCATTTTGCTTAACAATGGGGTGCTATTATTAAGAAAATAACAGTTAATGGCCATATCTTCTTGCTCTGAGTACTCTCAACTGCACTGAAACAAGGCAAATCCAGTATTTTGCTGTTCTAAATGAAAGCACCACTATAGGTGAGATGTTTTGCTCCTGCTGCCAAGGACTGTCCTCCATTCAGGATTTAACCTGCTCATGTAATTTAACTGACACATAACATTATTTTAGACATTCTTATTATTATTATTGTTTGCAGGCAATTGCAGTTTATTATCTTACGTGTTTGAAAAACCTTCTATTTAACTCCACTAGTGTTGCAGGTCATTCTAATTGGCCTCATGAACATCTCAGGTTCCCAGTGACATGTTTTCTGGAATTACAGCGTCACAGAGCCTAACTAGAGACTGGCAATCAAATGAAGCAGCTTCAAGTGGAATGGTCTGGCTGTAACAGGCAATGCTGACTGGCAAGGCTTGCAAGGGTGAGTGAGTGCGAGGTGCCAATCGCTGCATGCTGATAACGAGCGGCAGGGGAGCAGCACGTTGTCATAACCCCAGCTTTGGATTTTTACCATTATAATGAACCTGTGACAACTGCAAAATCTCCCAGATGGCCGGAGGCTTACAATAGCACATGAGCATTCATAAATACATGAGAGCTTGTGCCTTGCTTGCTGAATTCATCGACCCTTGCATTTCCACAAGACAGGGAAAGACTGAGTTAGTACTCAGTGAAGCAGGGCAAAGTACTCCCAGTGCTCAGCCTAAAAAGATCTGGCATTAAACAGGCCAGATGAGGCTTCTCAGCCGGAAATTAACATGGATTGTCTATCAATCTGTCATGGCAAAATCAAGCTCCAAGAAAAGGTATTATTGCTGTTATGGACAAGGGTACACTGAGGTGCATGAAAAGTGGGCTGCCAGAAATGTGTTGAATAAAATGACCTGCAAGCAGAAAGAGAAGGGAGAGATGGAAATGAGAGCAGAGATGTTATTAAGGCAGACAACCGAGATAGCCTTGGAGCTACCAGCATATGTGTCAAATAGCTGGTTGGTCAAAGAG